>OVAP01004773.1:0-13997 GCA_900406295.1 Aurinia saxatilis | reverse complement strand
AATGCAAAACAAGTATGAAAAAGGGCCTAAAATGCAACATATCAATTCCCCGAACTGCTCAACCATATATATTCAACAGAACACGAGGAAGAATATATTGACATCAAAATACATCCACCACGAATAACCTGGCTCACATAACTACTTGGTCGACAGTGGAGAAAGCAATGCTCAAGGAGCTGCACGGAATGCTGGGCGCGGCGGTTGCCGAGGCTCAAGACGCGGACGTGGACGTGGACGTGGACGTTTAGAAGGATGGACGAAGAATCGAATAGGCTACGACGAGAATGTATACTGCAAGCTTCACCGAACCAAGTTATTTAACGCATAATTGCATGACATTGGGCACATAATTCATCAAGAAGCGGCTCGCAAGACATCTCGGTAACACCATCTATCTCAAAGACTTTATTCGTGATGAAGGTGGAGATGATTCTAAGGAACAACCCCAATCGGACGATCAAAATAAGCAGAACAAGTCCGAGGATGAGGACCAGAATGATGGTTCACGCCAGAGAATCAACATGATCATGGGCGGCTTGCAATATTGCTTGGACACCGTCTCATCCATCAAGGCATTCCAACGGAGAGCATTTGCGACATCCTTCCAGACATACGAGCCCAGACATCCGGAGTGCACCATATCCTTCACCGAGAAGGATGCTAAAGGAATCGATCAACCACACAACGATCCTCTTGTCATCAAGCTCGCCATCAACGACTTCGACACCGTAAGGATCCTAATCGAAACAAGAAGCTTCATGTATATCATCTTTCGAGACACCCTACATCGCATGAGAGTTGACCCTGCAGACATCACCATTGCTCCTCAACCTCTCACTGGATTTTCCAGAGAGACCACGATGACCATCGGCACAGTCAACCTTTTGTTCAAGCCGGAGGCTTCACAAATATAATCAAGTTCTCGGTGGCTGACCATCCAGCAATCTATAACGCGATCCTCGGAACGCCTTGGTTAAGCTCAATGCAGGCAGTCCCATCAACATACCACATATGCGTGAAGTTCTCAACTCTATCCGGAGTCAAGACCATATGGGAAAGTCAGAAGGAATCGCGCATTTGTCTGCTAGCAGAGCACCAGCGTCGCAAGCCGAATCGGAACAACAACGCGGATGAGAAACCAGTAAAGAAGTGTAGGATCAAAGACCTACCTGACGCATCCGACATTCCAAACACGGACATCCAGCCTCGATCCGACGCTTAGTCCAACCTAAGCAATGACAATGAACTATGAGTAGACTTGATCCCTTTCGAGGGTACGTTATCAGCTCATCCTTGTGATGAGTTCAGTTGACCCCTCCAATAAAAAAGGGGGTGTAGGTGGGTATACTCTTATACTCCCACTCTATTTTTCACGGCCAGCGAAATGTTTTTTAAAATAGTTTATCGGACGGACGACACCAAACATCACTACACATGTATCAAACAACATTACAATTCTTGCACATTTCGATTTTTAACTTTGATTTCGTAATAGATTGCATTCTTTCGAGCATTCCCTGCAACTTGTGACACACCCATGAGTCACAGATCAGTTACACATACCCCATTTCCTAAACGCTTCCATGTCCATCCACACACGCTGTAACGTTCATGTTAAAGACTTGGTATCAATTCTCTTTCGACGGGAAGAGGATCGACATCGGGACCTTACTGTGATCATTGCTATTTCGACGTAGTCCCATTCGGGAGCTCCTAAACGCAAACTATCGTCGAGATACGACATCCGAGATAAAGATCTTGATAGGACTGATATTTTACCACTTTTTATTAAAGATTTCAAGTACTTTTAATAATAAAACCAAATGATTTCATAATAAATGTTATGATTTTCACCATTTTATGTTCCCAAAGTATTTTCGAAAAAATAAGCATTTTAGGCACAAAGATGGACGTTTCTCGCCCAAATAAAAAACCAGGCGCTAGAACAGGACCTCATGTGAAAATGATACGCAGATTGGATTGAAATGAACTTTGGAGACAAGAAGCCACATGAGTTAGCTGTTACACGAGCCTGGAATCACGTCATTCGACCAATAAACCCTGGAGTTACAACCCGTTTAAGAGAAGCCTTTTGAAGCCCATCACCTTTTAGGCCCAATCGATCGATCATTAGTGTAACCGATCGACTAAAGAGAGATACCTTCTGAAGACTTCTAGAAACTTCGTGAGATCATTCCATATATTCGGGCAATATCTGAAGATAACATGAAGCTCTTGAGAAGATTCAGAGGTAACGAAATGGATATCTAGTGAACGAATCGATCTGTGAATCCTACGATGACAGATCGATCAGAAGAGATAAACTCAGATATTTTGATTCTCTCTAGCTGATTCGATTTTATCACTTTCTTGAAGCCCTGAGACGTCCTCCACCCTCTATATAAAGAGACCTCTCGTCTCTGAACTCTAGGAGAGAGCACTATACCTTAAAAAACTCTCTAAATCTTTATTTTTTTTATTTCTATAGTTGCTAGGGGAGATAATCTCTTGTATTTGAACCCTTGTTTTTATATATTGCATGTTTATTTTGCTCTTCATGGTTCTTTCATCTATGTTAGAGTAATTTGATTGTTAGGATCAAGGTTTTTCATAATTGCATGGTTTGGTAGATAGATTGTTTGCTGATCATTTGAAAGAACTTTATATGTACTAGAATTAACTGAGAATTGTTAGCTTGATCACCTAGCTTTTCATTATAGATTATCTTCGCTAAAACACCCTTAGGTAGAAAATTTGACGAGTAAATGATAACCTATACATGTGGGATCTTGACTAGAGAGTCATGTGTATGGTTGACATATTCATCCTTTAGTAGAATTCATGGCTGCCCCTTTGTTGAGGTCATGTGCTTTATGCTTAAATGAGATTGAGTCAGGAAGACTTCAATACGAAGGCTGCTTACAAATATGAATAATCAGGCTTGTGTTCCTAGAGAAATACCTTATTCCCAACACTTAGATTAATTGCATTAAACCGTTTTTATTTTGCATCAGTAGTTTATTAGATTTCATTAAAAACCATTCCGACCGATCGCTCGACATCTCATTCGATCGATCAAAGCCACCAAAACTCATATTTGCATCTTAGTTCGATTTGAATCCAATAAGCTTGCAGCGTAGCAATTTCTTTCTCTGTGGATACGATCTTTAAGTACTACTGCGAGACCTGTGCGCTTGCATGAAATATTTTGGGCGAAAACTAATCCCCATCAGATCTCGCCACAGCTCTCTCGAAGGTTCTCACACTTTCGGGCATATCAAAACGCCACCAATGTTGCTGGACACAATAATGTAAACACCCGGGTACGTCAGCACCTCTTACGGTAACGAGCGCGACGACTGTTATGAGAAGGATTCTTGCTAGAGAGAGAGTAAGGGTTTGGAAGAAACAACTCGTCTAAGAAAATTCAGTTTAATTGAACACTGGTCATGAACATCTCATGGGAACATCCTTGACGCAACATCGCAATGTGGGAATAATTTGGTTTATGCATTTTCTCCGCAAAAAGCATTATCGCTTCAATCAAGTGACCCATTGAAACCCAGCTAATGCACTGGTCTTAAGAGCAAAAATCCATCAAGCAATTCTCCAACGCACCATTGCAAAATCATGCTCTTCCACACTTACCAGTCATCTCGCTAGTTCATCCATCGAATGATTAACAAATCATTCAAACCAATCATCATCCAACGACGATGTCGCAAGACATCTCACGAGCGAAACCTCCGAACTCATCCACTATGCATAACCATGCAAGCAAGGACTTAGAATTGGAGATGACATTTGATAAACTCGATTCCTAATACCCAACAAACACCTCGTTGGTCTACTCGTTGAATTAACAGTTCAAGCATATTACCTAGAAACAAAAAATCATAATCTAAACATAGATACGAAATCAACAATGTCATAAACCGAGCTACCATGCTCTAAAACATCTCAAAAGCCTAAACGACAATACAACAAGTTCAAGTCTACGATAGTGGATAAAGCCGTCCATGCACAAAAAGAGAACAAGTTATCAAGCTCCAATAGATCAAGTTTCGAAAAGGCAACATTCTCCAAGTTAAATTCTTTAAACATAAAGTAAAGGTGGGAACTCTGACGCCTACTCCATCATCTCCTCATTCGTTGCATCATCAGCAATCGGAACATCAACTAACGCCTGTTCTGCACACGGCTCCGCACCCTCCAACTTGCATAATGTAGACATATCCCCGATGAGCTCGTCGACAAAACCATCGTACTCGACATCAGCACCAGCATAAGTCGCTCGAGTGGCAAGCATGTCGCTCTCCAACTCGGCAAGACTGGGCGGAGCTGTTCCTTGCAAGGACTTCACCATCTGGTACGAGTTCTCCGCCTACATCGAAGAACCACAAATGATCAATATATCCTATAAGAAAACTCAAAATATTCGAAGATTCAAACAAAACAAAAACCTGTCATAGCTGGCCCATCCTCTCGGAGAGCTCCTCCTTGAGCTGAATCACCTTGGCGTGAGCCTTCTTCGAAAGAAGATGATACTGGCCGGCAGCATCCTTATGTCTCGACGACACCAGTCCCTCTAAGGCCGCCTTCTTCCTATGCCTAAGAGCACGTTTCCCCTCAAGCTTGGCCTTGGTCTCCCACTCTTGTGCCTTGGTCTCCAAGCCAACAATCTTGTTGACTAACATATCCATGTCCTTCTTGTAGGACGCTTGAAATCGCTTCAGCTCCGCGTTCTCCCTCAAAAGTTCTACGAAGTCAGCCTCGTAACCAAGCATCACGTGGTTCATATGAGCCACAAATTGTAAAACAAGAATCAACGTTAGGACACAAGCATAAATAACCTACAAAGGATGAGAGCATAATTACTTATGTTCGAACCATCATGAGAAGCGGCCTAGTATATGTCACGGTGCCAGAAAGACTTCATCGGAGGAAAAACATCTCTATCAAGGACCATGCGAGAGAAAACTATGGCTACCGCATCCTCACTAGCACTCGGAAGCACGACGTCCTCCTCAATACCCAGAGAAGTGACATCCTTCCTCGATCCTCAACACCTCTGAACGTGAGGCAGAGCCTCATGTCCCACAATAGGCGCGGAAGATTGAACCTCCAAACTGTTAACATCTTTCCCTTGTGTAAGCCTCTCTATTACAGTCATCCTTGATCTCACTATCTCCATGATATCCTCTGAACGTTGTGGCGAATCTAATCTTTCTCTCCGAAAATGAGCGTTCTCGACACGATTAAAGGTAAAGGTCTTCATTCAATGAGTCGGATACTCTACCACGGGCGATAACGTTTCCAGAAAACCCTTGGTAGCACGAAGAAGGATCGAACGATATGCACATACATAAAAGAACAAAAGGTTAGAAGATATCCAAGGTCAACAATTGAAGACAAACAATCAAGTCAAGAACATCTATCGATAAAGCTACCTATACTTCTCCGCCGAGATATAATTCCGCCAAGGCGATCACTCTAAATCGAATGATGATCTCTCTTCAAATAGAAGAAGTTTTCTTCCCAACAGAGAAGTTGTCCCGGCAGGCCTCGGATGACGCTACGATTGGGCTTACATGTAATGGCATAAACATTCTTGTTTTGGTCGGATTGACAAACTTCTAGCACTTCGGAGAAGAATTATACTTCGCTGTCGAAACCACACTCGATAAATCAAAGATTTAACAACATCAAAGGAAGAGTTGATCCAAGGGGATATGGTTTGACCCTCTTGACCCGCAGACGTTTCGCTCTTTTATTAAGGAGGCACGCTCTTCCAGCACTGAAGCTTTAACAACATCAAAGGCAGCGTTGAAGATTTGGAGACCTTCGAGCTCTTGCTTGATATCAACAATTGGAGCATCATCAAAATCCACCGTGTCCTCGTTTTTAACTATCGATGGGCCTCCATGAGCATCTCCGAAATCGTTACCATCGCTACTTTCGCTATAACTACGTTCGCTACCACTACCATTAGCAACATTGTTTCCGCTACTATCACCATCACTATCCTCCTTCTCTCCGTATTCGTTTCTCGACAATCTTGTTTCCCTTTTTCATTGCTAGCCAATCTCCGAGGTACATATCGAAACTTTCATCTTCCATACTTCAATTTGATTTATCTAAGTTTAAGAGAGATGGAGAGTTGTGAGATTGAAGAAAAACTCTCCACCATAATGGTGGAGAATGAACTGTGGTGAATAAGAGTTAGTGAAAAATATGGGAAGAAGAAAGGAATGGTGATTAGTGATTTCTGATTTTTATAATATTATAACAATCAATCACAAAACTCCTGAGTTCCTAAAGATCTAACGGTAAAAACATCTAAGTTTTTTTAAATTATCCAAAACTTTATTTTTCTACCAAGATTCCACCAAGAACAAGGTTTAAAACCAAATCTGTCAAGTCACATCAACAAACAACACGAAGAACATGAGAGAGAACAGAGAGTTACCTGACAATTTCTGTTAACTTCTGGAAAACTTCAACAATGCACCTTGTGAGCAAGGATGGGGAGGCATCCATACTTATACACAACTCTTGGACGGAAAAATTCAAATGTTGTCTTGAACAATGTGCCAAGGTAACTAAACGATTTTCCTGTTCGGAAACAAAAACGTTACGGCAGCATTTAGGATCATAATCCGCAGGATAAAGTTCTCGTCTCCAATAAACTACAATCGATGCCTCCTACGGCTTAGGACTAAATACCATGCATCAATCTTCAAACTACAGACTCTCCATAGATAAACAAGCAATGAAGAGTTGGGGGGGGGCTAATTGTGGGGGTCGGATTTTACCCCCGAATATTGATAGCATAAAATGGTTAAGAGTTCTCCGCAAAACACGAGAATCGACTACGACTTGGTATTAATCCAAATACTTAAGCATCACAAGGATAGATTGCACATGGACATCGAGCAATCATAACCAACATCCTTTGCGATAACTATCGAAAGACTAATAACTTGGTCGAACAAACATAAAATCGGATAAACAAGCTCAATTTCATACAAAACTGTTTTGATGTAACCCTCCGAGAACTCAATTTCATTCGAGCCTTGATATTTCGATCAGAAGAACATGAAATTGGACCATCGAGAAGTCAATTCTCCATACCATTCGATCTTTCAATCATATAAACGTGAAATTAAGCCATCGAGAAGTCAATTTTCGAACGTATCGGAAGCAATCCCCGACCCATAGATAAATCACGGGTCGCGTCTTGTCGTGTTCGAACTTGAACCGCGACCCGTGCATAAGCCACGAGTCGCGCTTCGTGCTGTCAGAGTAAGGCGTGACCCATGGATGAGTCACGGGTCGCGCTTCGCCACACTTGCCCATTCCGCGACCCGTAGACATGCACGGGTCGCGTTTGGTCATGGCTCAACACATTCCGTGACCCGTGGAACACACATGGGCTGCGCTTCGTCTTGTCGAGGTCATTCTGCGATCCGTGGAACAAATACGGGTCGTCTAACATGATCTCGACACCATCCTACGATCACAATAAGTCAAGACAACTTCGGTTGTATACTATCCCATTTCCGTGGATCCTTGCAAAGGAAACAAATAAGTTCCATCGAGAACTAAGGATCCACGACGAACATTTCATCATACGATCGACAAAGATCAACATGGTTACAATCTTTTTTCCTTGGTAAGGTTTTCTCTTTAGTGGTTTTCCTTGCTAAGGTTTTTAACGAGGTAACCATCCGAACACATATGACCCACAGACTATCATGTGAGACTAAAAACACTCTCGACAAGTTAAACGGCCCAACACTTCCTTACGGGCCGACCTCCACATTTTGGACCAAGCAAAGCCTTTCGTAAACCGACATACTAGAAGATTCGGGTGTAATCTTACGAAAATGGAATCCTTTGTCTCTCAACGAAAGGGGAATCTTCTAGGAGCATCTCAAAAGAATGGAAGTTATCTTGAAGACTATCAGAGAAATAGAAGGCGTATCGAAGCATATCAGAGAAATGAAAAATGTCCAAGATTTTGTTAACAAAGAAATGGAAGGCGGCCCAAAATGAGAAGGAAAGGCTCATGGTCGTATGACGATTTAGCTGGGAGTATATATAGATTTCTAGTGTAAACTTATAATGTATCTTTCAACTGTTGAGAGTTCTTGCACCATAAAATTCGTGGCTGCAAGGGATCTCTGCATACTATCAATAAAAACCTAGCTTTCAATTCTTTGTATCTGTCTTCCGTTCTTTGTTCTTATCTTTCTTTGGTTTCGAGTGATTTATACATAAGAAAGTCGACGATCCCTAAAAGTTTCGTAACAAGTTTTGGTTGTGTGAATTTCGGTACACACACCTTCCATATGCGGTTACATGGTTCCTTGACGAGTTCTGAACTCCATTTGTTGTCTCGACGTCAGGCACTACGTACTCAACATTAGTTCCATTTCCCTCCTCACCGTGGTTCCCCAAAATACTGGCTGCAAGTAGCGAATACACATAAATATTACAAGGTCATATATTCCAGATCAATTACTTTCAATTTCACTTTAAATTTCTATCAAATTTCCAAAAATTTAGTGCCCTCTCCTAACTTACTTGGCTAACTTCTCGGGGAGGCGCTGGATGTGGATCATAACGGACAGCTTGATCCGTAATCACATCTTCATCAACATCAACAATGATGATAACATCATCCTGTCGGTAATTGGGATTGTTCTCTCCGGCCACAGGAAATATTTGCCCACGCTCACGCGTAACATGGATGTTGTTCAGACCCATGATTTCTGGGCAGCTATCATATGGAAATGTTTGGGCAGCTATCATATGAAAATCCGACAGGTTCACTGCATATGCAAACATCTTCGTAAATATATGACTTACAAAATATAACTAAACCCTACTAACTTGCAAGTATATTAAAAAAAGAGAGTACGACATATACCTTCACTATCTGGTACAAACACGTGGTTTGGAGGATGTGGGATTACTGCATAATGCCCAGATCGAAGTTCATGGAATCTGCATATAGTAGCTGAGCCAATAGGCACCAACAAGGCAAGATCAGGGTAGTTTGCTTGAACTGTCATGAACAAGGCGAACTGAGGCTTTGTGTGTATTTTGATTGGTGGAGTGCGCCTCCTCTCCGGCAAGGTGTGTCATTCTGGATACTCATAGCTGAGAGCAATTGGTGACGAATCTGGAATACGGTACCAGCTACGGACTTTTTCAAGAACGGAGTTATATGCTTCGTTGTCTTCCACGATGATAACATTCTCTACATCCGCGATATCATGAGAAACTTCCACTCTTCAATGTTATTCATATTCAAAGCACCACAAAGTAGTCTGACAAGCCTCATCATCTGCAAAAACAGACAAAAATCAGACGACATATTGTTCACAAGTGTATATGTCCATTAAAGTTTCTAAAAAAATCAAGCGAACCACAAATATAGTTTCTCTTTCTTTTATAAAGTATTACTCTAATATCTTAATCAGATCTATAAATTAACAATCATATCTACCGACGTTTCTTTAAAAATATGACTCTCCAGAGAATAATATATTGGACTGTGATACTCAAACATGGCGATAAATTTTACATAGCACAAAATTTTTACAAAATAGAGCAATAACGTTAACAAATTAATTATCGAAAGAGACCTTTAAGGATAGAAGGATAGAAGGATAGAAGGATGAAGATGGATTTGGATTTATTTATTTGAACTGAGAAGATTTATAACTAGCTTTCATAAAGATGTAGGTGGTGTGTGATGATAGAAGGAGATAACTCAATTTATAGAAGGAGATAAATATGATTTCGGATATGTTAGATTTACATATAACCTAGTACATAATTCCTAGAGTCTAATGTAGGACAAGATGTTTTGACACCTCACACCCTAAATGGCATGTATGTGGTCTAGAAGGCTCCACATCCAATAACTTGTCACTTGCAAGAAATGGAATTGGGTTTCGGACAAATTAACAAATTTCTTAATTTTATATTTTTACTTACATAAAGGTAATAAAGGGGCAATTTCATCATTTCCTCCACTTTTGGTTAGCCAAGTTTTAATCACTTTTCCCGTTCTATTATCTCATCAGTTTTGAGTATAAGATGCATTTACCTCTAATTTACTATAAACTTTAACACAAGAATTTGTTTAAAATAATTTGCATCCTCCTTGTTTGTTGTAAACATTGAATGTTTACTACTTTCTCCATTATAATATAGCAACACCTTCAAATGAGAAGGGGATTTATAAAAAATTGAGGAGAAAAGGCATTACTAAGCAGGAGTGCTGGTTAGTAATTAAATACCGTAGCCAATCCAGAAAGACCGTAAAATGAGAAGAAAGTGTATCGCAAATTTGGCGTGGACCGACATATTGAAGATTATTCTTTTCAAACATAGTGAAATAGATTTCAACGTTAAGACTTTAATTAACTCATAAAAAAATGAAAGAGAATCTGTGTAAAAGGAGTCACCTTCACACACACTTTTAATTCATAAGATAATAAATCCAACCATATATAAATGGAGCCGCTTTGATATATATCTCCAATCCATTAAGAAAAAACTAGGGAGAGAAAGAAAATGGGAAACAGCATGCGAAAGAGAGCTAAAGTGATGAAAGTCGACGGCGAGATTTTCCGAATAAAAACTCCGGCGACGGTTAGGGAGGTCACGGTGGATTATCCGGGTTACGTCTTGTTAGACTCGGAGGCCGTGAAACACTTGGGAGTACGCGCCAGAGCGCTTGAGCCGAGCCAGGTACTAAAACCGAAGAAGACGTATTTTCTGGTGGAGCTCCCCAAGCTTCCGCTGGAGACGGAGAGTAAGCTGACGTACCGGCGAGTGAAGTCAGGGATCCACGTGGGCGCGAAGGAGAGGTTAGAAATGTTGATGCTCTCCCGGAGGACAGTTTCTGACGTCACGGTGGTCAGATCTGGCGGCGGAGATGGGCCTGGGCAGACTAGCGTGAGGTTGAGGCTGCCTCGGTCTCAGATCACCAAGCTTATGGAGGAGAGCCACGACGATTCCGAGATTGCCCACAAGATTTTAGCTCTATATACCGACACTGCTCATGCCCAGCCATCACAGGTATTCTTTTTCTTTAATGTTTTTCGATAACGTTGATATCTACCCAAATACAGTATAGATAACATTCCATATCTTACTGAATCTGTCACAGACTGGATTTATCAAATTGAAACTAATGCTATGTATCACCTTGGTGGGAGGCAATAGTGTATTCTATATCGGGGATTAGGAATTAAGCAAATGGACTAATTTTTAGTTTATTGGAGTAGAGATTTTAGTTGATGTACAAGACAAGAAACATAATCTAATTTTTAAGGCGTTGCTTTAGCATTACAAGTATTTTTAGTAACCCACTAGGCCACTAGATTATATGTAACTTATTTATTAACGTCATCTACATACGTGAGTATGACATACGTAAGTTAGTTAGTTACATACCCCCCCCCCCAAAAATGTGCATGCATATATGAATATGTAGATGAATATCGAATTCCATATGCACAGTCAAACATTTATCGGGGCAAGCCAAGGGTGTGACTTTATCGTTGGATTGACCCCAGAAAACAACAACTTGTAAATGAAATAATATTAAATTAAACATGTGTAGAAGCAGGTGAGTTTCGCCGGAGAAGGTGGACGGGAGCTTCCTGTTCTATGGAGTAGAAATGGCATATAATCATAAAATCAGATCAGACAACAAATTCTCCCTTATCATTTATTTTCTTATATATAAATATATATTATGTAGGACGACTCGTATATTATGTGTATATATATTGTTTCATACATCAATTAGAGACCATTGAGAAGTTGGAACTTGTTTACTTGTGTATTATCCATCCTGCTCTTTTTTTCTTTCTTTTTTGTTCGGTTTCGTTTTAGTGAATTAGTCATTTCATACTGTTAAGATATAAGAAATGTGTAGCCGACACGAGCTCTCATAGAAATGGTTGGGTGGCATCTACCGCCTACCCTACCGCTAACCTTATTAATCAACGGTACATAATTAATATGCAACTAGCTTTCTTAGACTAATAATATGACTTTTTGGCAAATTAGGTTGCAGGACCGATTCTAATATTTTTGGTCCTCAACGCATTTCAAAATTATCAATCTCCTATACTTTATTTGGGAAAGAAGATTTAACATATCAACAATCTTTTTCTCTTTTTCTCTTTTTCTCTTTTTGGTCGCAAAAACACATCACCATCTTTGCCCTTTTTCAGTGGAGAGAGGAGTCTTCTCTTTCGCCATTTAAAACTATATGTAAATAAAGATGATGTATTTACTTGTATACAGAGTAGAGTGCTTTAGGTACACCATCGTACACAAAGTTTTATCCTATGCATTTTTAATTGTAAGTGTACAACAAATATCAATTATAGTATTTAACGATCGAATCTACGAAAATCAAATGACTATGCAAACTAATTAAATAAATTCTAAAATAAAACAAGAATGATGGTTTTAAAGTGACAAACTAAAACAATTAATTAGCAGATTGTGAAGGATTTTAAATCAATTAATCCAAATGCTTGGCTTTGGGAACTTCAATTAAAAATCCAATATGTGCCTAAATTACGCTGAGTGTCGATCGACACTATGATGGTGTCGATCGACACCTCACGTACAAAGTTTATGAAACCTTAACTCTAGAACATGAACAATACAAACAAGCAATCCAACTCTCGTGGAGATTAACTATCTTAGTTTAAATCTTAGTGAGACCAAATCTCTATGAGAAACCCTAAGGAATTTAAACTAGCATTAACAAACCGATTCAATTGTTCACTAACTATTTTAAACCAAGTCTCCTTGAGAAAAGATAGCTAGCTCTCCTAAGATAATTTCAACAATTTTTTAACACTCTCGTGTATAATAAATTTCCTATGATCTAGACTCTAGGTAGCTAAATCTATGAATCTAGCATTATAAACATCTAAGAGAAGAGTTAATTAATGGTTCATAAATTAAGCATAAGGCTAACAGAAATTCATCATAATCTAAGAATCTTAAACCTAACTAATGAATTACTCAGACATAGCAAAACAATTCATCATGCAATAATTAATAAAAGCAATAATAATCAATAAAAAGGGTTTTAGAAATCTTCTCCCAAAAACTATCTCAAAGAAGAATAATGCATAAACCTAAACAATGGTTATAATTACGAAATTAACATAAATGAATTGGAAATAATCTCGATATTGAGCCGTACGGTGTCGATCTACACCATTCTTGCTGATTTTTTTTTTTTGTTTCTGTTTTCTATTCGTCTCTTTAAACTTGTTCCATTTTTTTTTCCATAATTCTTCTAGATTATTCCAAAACTTCAATACTCGTCCATACACCTAAAATAACTCTTTTAGACTCTAATAACAATAATATAAACTTTAAAATATAAATATATATATATTTCTTATTATAAAAACCGGTAAAATATGAAATATATCACACCACTCTCCCATTAGATTTAGAGTAAGCAAAGCCTATCTCATCAAAATGCTCCTGATAGGGGATTTGGTATTCATAAGTGTCCACCTCATGAAAACTTTTCACAAACATGCCACCTGGAAATATTTATAAAATTAACAATCGCTTCTACATAATACCGTGGAGAAATTTGGAAATCAAGCTCGATGCAAAGTTCCGAAGATTATTCCATGATGAAGTATGTTTTTTGTGGGGTTAGTTATGTTCTTCGTTTTTTTTTGGGAAAAAATCTTAAGAATACACGAACTTTATCACTTCTGCTAAAAAAATACACGAATTTTTTGCGTTGTCATATTAATACACGAAGTAAAAATCATTTTCAGATTAATACACGAACTGAGAAATTCTTGTCTTTTTCATACACGGTATCAAAATTAAATTTTGAAAATCCAATTTTGCCCTTATCCTTTTTCCCCAAATCAATTTGTTTTTAAGTTTTGAATAAAATTCAGAAATAAATA
>OVAP01004772.1:0-10035 GCA_900406295.1 Aurinia saxatilis | reverse complement strand
TGGGGGGGGGGGGGGGGAGCATTGTCCAGAGAGGATTAGAAGAAGAGACCTCATCTAGGTCCTTCTTCTAGAAACTCTGGGGGTTCTCAAAGGAAGTCTCACTGTAGTACTGGTACATCTCACATGAATGGGAGAAAAAATTTATCAGCTGCAGAGTATGAGGATAGAAAGCAGAAAGGACTTTGCTACAAGTGTGATGACAAATTCGGACCAGGCCACATCTGTAAGAGAAAGGATTTTCAGGTGATGTTGGCTGTCGGTGGGTATGAGTTAGAAATAGTAGCACAAGAAGATGATGATAATGAAGAAGAGATATTGCTGCAACCTCAAATGACTCAATTATCTTTGAATGCGTTCTTGGGGGTTAAGTCTTTAACGACTACAAAGTTGAGAGGTCGTATTGGTAAGGCAAAGATGGTGATAATGTTGGATAGTGGGGCAACTTACAATTTCATTGCTCCCACTTTGGTCAAGCAGAGTAAACTGAAAACTCAATTTCATGCTGCTTATGAAGTATTATTGGGTAAGGGCTTGGTGGTGAAAGGTATGGGTGTATGCAGACGAGTGAAGTGTGGAGTCAATGATCTGGAGTTTGAGGCTGATTTTATGATGTTGGAACTAGGGAGTGCAGATATCATATTGGGAGTTCAGTGGTTGAGAACATTGGGAAAGTGCCTCATGGATTGCGAGAGACGTGCATTATCTTTTGTGTACAATGGAGAGATGGTTACACTGCTAGGGGATCCCATTTTACATGGGGCAGTTAAAGGGGTCAATGACCAATTATCTGTGATGACTGAGGCTTGGCAGGATAATGAGAAAGAAATATCTCAATTGGAAGTAGTGCCTCACGAGATTCAGAAGTGGTTAACTTCATTCCCCAAAGTATTTGAGGAGCCAAGTTCTTTACCTCCAAGCCGTGGCAGAGAACATGCTATCAATTTAGTGACATGGAGTGGACCTGTTAGAGTAAGGTTGTATCATTATCCACACGCCCAAAAAGAGAAAATGGAGAGAATGGTGAAACAAATGTTGGAAGCAGGTATTATTCGAGCTAGTATTAGTCCCTTTTCCAGTCCAGTTCTGTTAGTTAAAAAGAGAGACACGATCTGGCGGTTTTGTGTGGATTATAGGGTTTTGAATCGAGCCACAATGCCTGACAAATTTTCCATCCCCCATGATAGACCAACTTCTTGACGAGTTGAAAGGGGCAGGGTTTTTTTTAAGCTTGATTTGAGGTCAGGTTATCATCAAAACTATGGATGGCCATTATGAGTTCTTGGTGATGCCCTTTGGGTTAACTAATGCCCCAGCTAGTTTCCAAAGTCTCATGAATGAGATTTTCAAGCCATATCTCAGGAAGTTTATTTGGGTGTTCTTTGATGATATCTTGGTGTACAACTCTTCTTTGGCTGAACATCAAGCACATTTGGAAGTGGTGTTGCAGATTCTTAAGGACCACCAATTGTATGCCAACTTGAAGAAGTGTTCCTTTGGCCAGAATAAGGTGGATTATTTGGGACATATCATTTCTTCGGAGGGAGTGGCTACTGATGCCAGTAAAACAGCAGCTATGATTCATTGGCCTACATCGCGGAATATCAAGGACCTCAGGGTTTTTTTGGGGTTAACTGGTTATTATCGTCGATTTGTTTGTGGATATGGATCCATTGCCAAGCCATTGACAGATTTGTTAAAGACGGACATGTTCGAATGGTCTGGTAAAGCTCAAGATGCTTTGGATAGATTGAAAACAGCCATGGCGTCAGCTCCTATGTTAGCGTTACCTGACTTCACTCAGCCATTTGTGGTCGAATCTGATGCATCTGGTGTCTTGGGAGCTGTCTTAATGCAAAATAACAATCCATTGCTTATTTTAGTCATGGTCTTACTGAGAAAGAGCAACGAAAGCCCATATATGAAAGAGAGTTAATGGCTATTGTGATGGCCATTCAAAAGTGGAAGCACTACTTGTTTGGCATTAAGTTCTTGGTTCGCACTGACCAAATGAGCTTGAAATTCTTGTTGGAACAGCGTGAAGTTTCCATGGATTACCAACTGTGGTTGACCAAGTTACTGGGGTATGACTTTGAGATTGAGTACAAGCTAGGTATTGAGAAGAAGGCTGCTAATGTGCTTTCCAGGATTGCTAATTTGCCTGTCCAGCAAGTTACCATAGCTCAGCTAATGGCATTGACAATTCCGCAGTCCCTTCATTTACAAAAAAAAATATACAATGAGATTGAGAAGAGTGAGGAGTTGAAACATTTAATAACTCAGGTGATTGATGGGAGTTTAAGTAAGGAGGGTTATACAGTAAGGGATAATCACATGTATTACAAGGGCAGGTTATGTTTACCACAAGATTTTGTGCATTTGCCACTGATTCTTCAAAAGTTTCATGATGGATTGCAGGGTGGACATTTTGGGGTGTTGAAAACATTGAAACGAGTCCAGACTCAATTTCATTGGAAAAAGATGAGAGCGTATATCTAGAAGTATGTAGCGGAATGTGGGGTTTACTGAAGAGGTGATAAGACTTCATGGTACTCCTAACTCTTTACTTACAGACAGAGACAAAATTTTCCAGAGTACTTTTTGGAAGGAATGTAGCCGATTGGGTAAGATGAAGCTGAATTTCAGCACTACTTATCATCCAGAGACTGATGGGCAGACATAGATTTTGAATCGCTGTTTGGAGACATATTTGAGATGTTTTGCCTAAGGTAATCCTCGTACTTGGGCGACTTATCTGCACTGGGCAGAACTGTGGGACAACACCTCTTTTCATACTTCTCTTCAGACTACTCCCTTTCGAGTGGTGTATGGACGTGATCCTCCACTCTTGGTTAAGTTTGAACCAGACTCCACGAAGAATTTTGAATTGGAAAGGCTCCTCAGTGATAGAGATCTGATGTTGGAAACCGGTTTTGGGTAAGAATCACTTGATCAATCCGTTGCCACAAGTGTTAAATGAGTTGGATGAGTTTGTGGTGGAACCAGCTGATGTGCTGGAGACTCGATATAATGATGCTGGTGAGTTAAAAGCGTTGGTGTCTTGGAAAGGCTTATCTAACCATGAAAGGCAATTTCCTGCATTCCAGCTTGGGGACAAGTTGTCTGGGGATGGGGGGCGTATTGGTAAGCCTCCAGGTAATATGAGAGAGAGAGAGAGAGAGAGAGAGAGAGAGAGAGAGAGAGAGAGAGGGAATTGTAACACGAATCAGTTCCAACTTAACAAGTGTATTGCAAGTGAATATCTCAAAATGTAGTGGATATTCAATTTTGTATCAAAAACAAGATTCAAGACACTACCACGGCTGAGCACATGACGTATCCAACGGTTGGTATGAGGTGACCACCCATGAACTCGACGACCAATGAGAGTGAATCTCCTTACAGGGGAATTTCCGAAGACATGCAATACTCGATCCACCAAATCGATAAAAGATTGTGGGGGACTCCCTTTGCTATATGAAAAGTGGAGATTTGGGGAGAGTGCAAACATGTCATGGCATCTCTTGGAGAGAAGTGAAGTTGAAGAAGCTTTATCTGTTGGGAGGAAGACAAAATGTGGGTAATAATCTCATCTTGTAGATTGCTTATTCTGTCCATTCTTTCCTCTAGTGCGCAGTCTCGGGACACCACGATTAGCAACCATGTGAAAATAAAGATCCAAGACACCACGATTCAGCACGTTACGTACCCAACGTTCCGTATGATGATAGTCCAAATCGGGTCGAGCACTCAGAGAGACTCTCCTCAAGGAACGATTTCATGACATAGCCAACAGATTCCATATTTTTTTCTTCGACTGGATTTGGTAATGATATTCATAAAAAAAATGGAGATTTGGTGAGAATGCAAACAGATTCCGCCATCTCTTGGAGAGTACAAAAGTTAAAGCAGCTTCATCTGTGAGGAGGAAAGACAAAATATGGGTAATAATCTCATCTGCTAGATTGCTTATTCTGTCCATTCTCTGTCTCTCTGGTATGACCCAATAAATGGATCTAAAGAAATAAGGGGAAGAATCAGAAGAAGGAGTTGAGAAACCAGAAGAAGATAGAGACAAAGGGAGAAGAAGACGACATTAGAGAAAAAATTGGTTTAATACATTGTTAATTGATTCCCTTTCTTAATGATAGTTATGGGCTCAGCCCAATCTATACAGCCCACTATAGGTCTTAAAACTCTCTTTCTTCGCGAAAGATCACATCCTTCAAGCTCAAAAGCTGCTAATCACTGAAGCTCCCTTTTGCTGATCTTCAGAAATCCTTCAATACTCTTGAAATAAGCTCGGATTCCACTAGTTTGATAGCCTCAAAAAATATTTGGCTACACATCTAAACCGGATCAACCAAAATAGAGGAATAAATTTTGAACATATAATCTAAGAATCTTTCAGTTTATACATAAGGGAAGATTTAATTTCTTTAGAAAATAGAACAAGCAAAAGACTAAGGATCAGAGATCGGTGATAAGCTTCCCCAATCTATTGAGAAACTTTTAATAGAACAAAAAAGAGGGCAACCGATTGACATCGGAAAAACAAAAACCGAACAAAACCGGAAGAAACAAAAACCGATCTAGATCGGATTTAGATTCGGGATAAGCCGGAATATAAGATCCGTTTAAACGGAATCAGCCGGAGACAACAAGAGAAAAAGAAATTAACTAATATATACAAAGAAACACATCGGCGCCGGCTAAGCTGAACACCGGCGAAGAACACAAGGCAAGTTTTTTTTATCTAAGTTTTAGAGAGAAGGAATAGCAAAAGATAAGAGAGAGAGAGAGGTAGGATCGCTTTGGAACATATTTTTGTATTCTATAAATCATATTTTCCATGTCTTCCAGATTTTATAAAATAGTTGTAGATTTATCTCCTTTTTTTAATCATCTGGATTTGAAAGTAAGCAATCGAAGGATAAGGAACAATAAATCAAAATCATAAAACTATATATCAGAAGCCTAAATAAAACTATCTAGATACTACTGACCCAACCATGAATATCATCTAATCTTGAAATCATGAAAATTCTTCTTAAACAGAGAGTCCAAACAATCTTATGACTCTTGAATCTTTGAATCTCTCCTAGTTGAAAAAGATAAGCCCCAACAAGGGAAAACCGAGGAAAAAAATCTCAACCATAAGCTCTATCTCCAGAGTAATTATCTGGAAAAGAAAAGTAAGCCCCAACTTCACAGGGAAAACCATAAGCCGCAATAGGCATGGGCGTAAGTAACCGGAACCGAAGAACCGAATGGAACCAAACCGAAAATATCCGAACTGAACCGGAACCGATTTTTCAAAAAAAACCGAACGGTTCTTATATCTCTAGAACCGAAGAACCGGAACCGAATTAGAACAGAACCGAGGAACCGAATGGGAACCGAAGATCCACATATTTAAGTGTATTAATTTATTTTCATAGTTTTTTAGTATTATTTCCAGCTATTTATTGGGGTTTAACCACATATACCTAATTTTTTTACCTTTAATCACATGTACCCAACCTCTTTTTTTTATAACCTTAAAAAGAAAAGTCCTTAAAACATTAAAAAGTCCAAACTAGCCATCTCCTGTATTTCTCCTTCTCTCCTTCTCTCCCCGGGAACCAAATCTTTGGTGAGTCTTAACTTTTCCTTCTCGTCTTTTGCTGAGGCACAAACTTTGACGAGCTCAAGACATGAAATTCCCTCCAATATTAACATTATACTATTGGTTAAGTTAGGAAATTACCTTTACTATTTTACCTTTACTGTACTTGTTCTATAAATACCCTATGTAAACATTCTCTTTACAATTAATGAAGAAAACATTATTCATTCATCAAAGTTTAATATGGTATCAGAGCTTTCTAACAACTTTTTCAAAGTTTCCGCCATTGTTATCATCTCAAACTCTTCTTGAGCTTCGTTTTTCTTCTTCTTGAGCTCGATTTCAGTTCATAATGAGTCGATCTCTTCATCAATTGTTCGATTCTTGTCTCGATTTCTTCATTGGTTCAGCGATTCAACTCTTTACATCGATTTCTTTCATCATCATCTTCGTTTTCTGCTTTTCCTTCTTTTGTTTGATCTCAGATTGATATCGTCTTCTTTGTTCACTATTCCGATTCAATCTTTCTTCATCGATTTCCAATTTCTTCATCTGAAATGGAATCGACGAGCGCTCCACCATCTTCATCATCGCCTCCATAAAATTCGCTTCAATCGCTGGATCATTATGAGAATCCATTGTTTATTCATAGCTCCGATCATGCTGGGTTGGTTCTAGTCTCCGATCGTCTTGAATCCGGTGCGGATTTTCATTCTTGGTGCCGCTCGGTTCGTATGGCTCTTAATGTTCGCAACAAGCTTGGGTTCATTGATGGTACGATTCCTAAACCCCCTTCTGGTCATCGTGCCTCTGGATCTTGGTCTCGGTGCAATGATATGGTTGCGACTTGGCATATGAATTCTGTTTCTAAGAAAATTGGTCAGAGTCTGCTTTTCTTGAACACTGCTGAGTGTATTTGGAAGAATCTGTTGTCTAGGTTTAAGCAAGATGATGCGCCTAGGATTTACGAGATTGAGCAGCGTTTAAGTTGTATTCAGCAGGGTTCTATGGATGTTAGTACGTATTTCACTGAGTTGGTCATACTTTGGGAGGAGTATAAGAATTATGTTGAACTTCCTGTGTGTACTTGTGGTAAATGTGAATGTGCTGCTGCGGTTCTATGGGAGAAATTGCAACAGCGTAGTCGTGTTACTAAGTTCTTGATGGGGTTAAATGACACGTTTGAACCTACTCGAAGGCATATCTTGATGCTCAAGCCTATTCCCAGTATTGAAGAGGTTTTTAATATGGTCACTCAGGATGAAAGGCAGAAGTCCATCAAGCCTCGTTCCATTAATGACAATGTTGCTTTTCAAACATCTGTGAATGTTCCTGTTGATAATTCAGTCAATGCGGCTATTGGTACTCAGAATTATCGTTCTAAGCAAAGGCTTGTGTGTACTTATTGTGGTCAAGCTGGCCATGTTATCCAGAAATGTTTCAAGCTCCACGGTTATCCACCTGGTTACATACCTGGTTTCAAGTCCAATCCTCAGAACCAGGGTCAGCCTTCATCCGCTACTTTTGGTTCTCAGCCTCGTGGTAATGCTCAATCTGGTTATGATCCAAAAGGCCAGTCTCCTCAGTCCTCTTTCAGGCCTTCATCGCCTGCTCTTTTTGGCAACTCTGTAGCCAATGTCATGACTGCTCCTGCAGTGCCTGCTAATCATCTTACTCCTGAACAAGTTCAGACTTTGATTGCCCAGCTTCAGTCTCAATTCAAGATTCCAGACCATGTGGCTTCTACCTCTTCCATGCCTGCATCTATAACAGCCAATGTTGTTATGCCTGCTCAATCTTCATCTGGTACTGTTTCCTTTCCTTCCACCAGTTTACGTTTTGAGAACAATCTTTTCACTTTTCAACATCAAACACTTACCTCACTTCACAAAGTTTTTCCTTCTGGTTCTTGGATAATAGATTTTGGTGCCACTACGCATGTTTGTTCTGACTTAGCAATGTTTAGTGAACTCTCTTCTGTATCTGGTGTAACGGTCTCCCTCCCTAATGGCACTAGAGAACCCATAACTCATACTGGCACTGTCATCATTTCATCTGATCTCGTTTTGCATAATGTGTTGCATGTCCCATCTTTCTGTTTTAACCTCATTAGTGTTAGCAGTTTACTCCAGCATGATAAAGGTTCTGCTCATTTCTATTTTGATTCTTGTGTGCTTCAGGAGCATACTCAGGGCTCGACGATTGGTAGAGGACATCTTGTACACAATCTCTAGATCCTAGAGACTGGTGTTACTTCTACCTCTACCATGACTACCAGCTTTTGTGGATCCTTGGAAGTTGATGGGAACATTTGGCACCAACGTTTTGGTCACCCATCTTCTGCCAAGTTACAGTACATTTCTAGTTCTTTGCCTTTAAAGAGTCCTAGTTCAGTGATTGAGTCTTCTTGTTCTGTTTGTCCATTAGCTAAGCAGAAACGTTTGCCTTTTGTGTCTCATAATCGTCTGTCTGATTTCCCTTTTGATTTGATCCATCTAGATATTTGGCGTCCTTTTTCTATTGAGTCTGTAGAAGGGTACAAATATTTTCTTACCATTGTAGATGATTGTTCTCGTGTAACCTGGATTTACATGCTCAGAAATAAAAGTGATGTTTTACATGTCTTTCCTGATTTTCTCAAGTTCATCAAAGTTCAGTATAATGCTGTGGTTAAAGCTATTCGAACCGATAATGCTCCAGAGCTTTCTTTTACACAATTGGTTAAACAACATGGCAGGATGCATTTTTTCTCATGTGCTTACACTCCTCAGCAGAATTCTGTGGTAGAGCGTAAGCATCAACACATTCTTAATGTTGCTCGTGCTTTGCTGTTTCAATCAAATGTTCCTTTGGTCTATTGGAGTGACTGCATTCTAGCTGCTGTTTACATCATCAATCGCACTCCTTCTCTACTTCTTGGTAAGATTTCTCCTTTTGAGTTTTTGAATAAGAAAGTTCCTGATTACTCTAGTCTTAGATCTTTTAGATGCTTGTGCTATGTTTCTACTTTAGTCAAAGATGGACATAAATTCACACCACGAGCTACTTCTTGTGTTTTTCTTGGTTACCCTTCTGGTTACAAATGATACAAGGTTCTAGACTTAGATACCAATGTGGTTTCTGTTTCTAGGAATGTCATTTTTCATGAGGATGTGTTTCCCTTGCACACTTTGCCTATACCAGCTTCTGCTCACAGATTGTTTCTCGCACTATTCTTCCCTTATCTACACCTGTTGCTTTGGATTCTCATGCCTCTGTTCCATGTTCATCATTAGATTCCCTTTCTTCATCATCTTCCTTACACTCTGCATCACATCCTGCTTCATCCTCTTCATCACATTCTACATCCGCATCTGCATCACATTCATCATCACATTCATCTTCAGTTCGCCTCTCTAGTGCCCCAAATCTCTCTGAGACTGTTACCACAGGTATAGGACAGAGTAGACTTCTCAATGCTAGGCCAAAACGTCCAGCCAAGGCACCAGGCTACCTGTCTGATTACCATTGTTCTCTCATTCAGGTCTCTTCTCTTCCCCTTTCTCTGCATGAACCTCTTTATCCTTTATCAGCTGTTCTCTCTTATTCTCATCTCAATCCTCCATTTCAATCCATTGTTCTCTCTCATTCCCTGGAAACAGAACCTAAATCTTTTCAGCAGGCCATAGCATCAGAATATTGGCTGAAGGCTTGTAATGTAGAGCTTCAGGCAATGGAGTCTAATAAAGCTTGGGATATAACATCTTTGGCCCCTGGTAAAAATGTTGTGGGGTGCAAATGGGTCTTTAAGATCAAATATAATGCTGATGGTACCATAAAGAGGTACAAAGCTCGTTTAGTAGCTAAAGGTTTTACTCAGATGGAGGGAGTAGACTACATTGATACATTCTCACATGTTGCTAAACTTGCTAGTGTGAAGTTGTTATTGGGTTTGGCAGCTATCCAGGGTTACACTCTCTCTCAGATGGATGTTACTAATGCCTTTCTCAATGGGGATCTTGATGAAGAGATATACATGAGCTTGCCTCAGGGTTATACGCCTGCTCCTGGTATAACTCTTCCCCCAAATGTTGTTTGCAAGTTGAATAAGTCTGTTTATGGTCTTAAACAGGCTTCACGGCAGTGGTATAAGTGCATATTTGAAGTCTTTCTTTCATCTGGTTATACTCAGTCCCAAGCAGACAATACTTTGTTTGTCAAAGAAACTGATGGTTCTTTCACTGCTATCTTAGTATATGTTGATGATATCATGATTGCTAGTAATGATTCTGCAGCAGTTCAAGCCATCAAGGACGCTCTCAGCAACAAATTTCAGATCAAGGACCTTGGTCCTTTGAGGTTTTTCCTTGGTTTGGAAATTGCGAGGAATTCCACTTGGATTTCTGATATATTGCGTTTTTAACTCGTTCTAACCCCGGTTTTAAACTATT
>OVAP01004771.1:0-13999 GCA_900406295.1 Aurinia saxatilis | reverse complement strand
CGCAAAACCGTCGCAACTTAGCGACCTTATTGCGACGAAAGATAACGTCGCAGATTTGCGACGACTTTGAGATGATGTTTGGGATTACACGCATATTCGTCGCAAATGCCACGCAGATTTGCGAGGGAAATTCGGCGTCGCAAATTTCCCTCGCAAACGAGCTGTTTTCTTGTAGTGTAATTTTTATGAAGAAACTAAAGGGTTTCAAGAAAAAAAATGATGGTTCACTATTTTATGTTTTCAAAGTGTTTTTGTGGAAATAAGGTATTTTAGGTCATAAATGGGGATTATTCTACAAGTTCAGCAATTCAGCACCAGATGTTCGGGGCCAGATGAATCTGTTGTGCATTTTGGATTGAAGTTAGAATTGAAGAAGATCAAGCCACGTGGGTCAGATGTCACATTGGCTTGGAATAAAGTCATTCGTCCCAACGACCAAGAAGATATTCCCATAATACTGAAGACTGGTGAAGAGGATTAGTTCCACGCTCCAGAAGTTTGGCCTTAGATGAAGACCTTCCCCATCATAGATTGCTCTGAAAATTTGACACGAGCTAGATGAAGCAGTCATCTTTCCAATTAAAGTGGAATGAAGAAATTACAACGGTTAGATCTTGAGTTATTCTGATACTACGAAAGACAGATTGTGCAGTCTTGATGTGAAGGAGTCGAAGAATGTGGAGGAAGAGCGATCGATCGATTGCCATATTGGATCGATCGATCATGGCCTAAAATTTTTCCTGAAGCCCATGAAGAGCATCCCATAAAGATCCCATGAGTCGAATCGATCGAATGCCGTTGGAATCGATCGATTCGGACCTGAGTTACTCGAGAAGCTTCAAAACACATCAGAGAATATTCGNGATCCCATGAGTCGAATCGATCGAATGCCGTTGGAATCGATCGATTCGGACCCGAGTTACTCGAGAAGCTTCAAAACACATCAGAGAATATTCGGTTGGATACATTCGATCGAATATACCTTTGTTCGATCGATCGGAAGAGATAAAATCAAATATTTTGATTCTCTTCAGCTGATTCAATTCTATCACTTCATTGAAGCCCTCAGACGTCCTCTACCCTCTATATAAAGAGACCTCTCATTTCTGAAAAGAGGTGTGCCTCTCCATACACAAAAGCTCTCGGAGAGAGAACTTTGCTTTCAAACACTATCAAATCTCTTTGTATTTTCGTTTTTATAGTTGCTAGGGGAGATAATTCTCTTGTATTAGAACCCCTGTTGCTTCTATAAATTGCATGGTCTTTTTATTCTTCATGGTTTCTTTATCTATGTTAAAGTAATTTGATCGTTGGGATCAAGGTTTTCATAGTATCATGGTTTGGTAGATAGATGTTTATTAGTCATTTGGTAGAACTTTATCTTTACTAGTTTTAACTAAGAATTGCTAGAGTAACTAGCCTTTCATACTAGATTCTCTTCGCTAATACACCCTTATGTAGATGATCTGATGGGTAAATGATGAGCTGTACATGTGGGATCTTGACCAAAGGACCACGTGTATGGTTAACATGTCAGTTCTTTAGTAGAGATCATGACTGCCCCTTTGTTGAGGTCATGTGATCTATGTTTGAGTAGAAGATTCCAATACGAAGGCTGTTAACAAATCTGAATAATTTGGCCCGTTTTTATTTTGCAACAATAGATTTATTGATTTCATTAAAAATATTGTCGATCGATCGAACGACTATATCATTCGATCGATCAAAACCCATAAAAATCATATTTACATCTTAGCTAGATTTGAATCCCATAAGTTTGCAACATATACCCTTTCCCTGTGGATACTTTCCCTTTACTGTGAAATTGTCACACATGTACGCGAAGTATACGTTGTTTTTCTGGAGTTACCGGGGCTCGTGCTTTCTCCGGAGACTTCGCTGGAAGATCCCAACATCGCACCTGCGGAAGCGTAGCATCAATCTCTCTTTTTAAGTATTATATCTATGTTGTTTTTCTTTGATTTGTGAATTCAGATCGGGGTTGAAACCCTTCTCGCCTTGCGCGAATACATTTCTTGGAAGGATTTATCCACTTTTGTTTTAGCACATATATTGTGTTTATGCTTTGAGGCGTTTTTCTTTTACGAAGTGAGGCCTCGTGAGATGGGTGCAAGGCGTGATCGTTTGATAGGGATGCGAAGTTTAGCCAATCGAGCTTATATTAGAACCTCGTCTGTTGGCTTGAATAAGTGTTAAGGCATTGCTCTTAGGTGTAAATAAGACCAGCATTACGTGCGAGCTGGGTTTTGTAACGCGTGTAAAGATATTGTCGATGCTATGTAAGAGACCCGGGTGAGTTGATATCACCGTTTTGGCAAGCAACAACGAGTAGCATAAAGCTAGGTGTGTGAGGTGCATAGTAGCGAGGTTAAGGAAAACTCAAAAAATGGAGTATGGATATACCATACCCCCCCCTTTGAGGAGGGGGGCTAGCTGGACCCATCCGAAGATAGGCTGCCTACGTACCCATTAAAGGGATCCAAGCCGAGCCCGTAGTTCAAGTTCATCGCATAAGATGCGAACTGATGATGAGTTTTTTTTTTTTTTTAAGGACAAGCTTCTCATACTAATGGTAGTATTTTTTTAGATGCCGAGCGTTCCAGGAACGCGGAATGATCATGCCGTCCATAGCGACGAGTTCATCGACACCGGGATTAATGACCTTGGTGACGCGGTAAAGTCCTTTTCAGTGCGCACCAAGTTTATATGCGTTTGGTTCTGCCGTATTTTGAAAGACTTCACATAAGACGAGCTCGTTTTCATGGAAACGGCGAGGGCGGACATGAGAGTTATGGTACCGGGCCACCTTTTGCTGATAATTCTGGAGGCGGATGAGAGCTCGGTCTCTTTTTCGTCGAGGAAACCGAGTTAGTCGAGTAACATGACGTTGTTTAGTTCTTCATCTTGCAAATCAAGTTGACGACAAAGACTGGGAAATTCCATCTCAGCAGGGATTACGCACTTAGAGTCATAGACGAGGGCGAAGGGAGTCTCGCCAGTGGGACGTCTGGGAGTTGTTCGATGCGACCAAAGGACCCCATCTAATTCCTCGGCCCACTTCCCTTTCTTGGCGTCGAACCTTTTCTTAAGTCCATTAACGATCATTTTGTTGACTGCCTCAGGTTGCCCGTTGCCTTGCGGGTAACGAGGAGTGGATTTCGTGAGATGAATTTTCCACTTCTCACAGAAACCTTCAAACCTTTTCGATATAAATTGCGACCCGTTGTCCGTGACGATCTCGTGTGGGATATCATGCCTGGAGATGATAAATTTTAGATGAAGTGCTCCCCTTGAGCATCCTTAATACTGGCGTAAGATTTGACCTCGACCCACTTAGAAAAATAATCAGTTAGGACAAGGAGGAGTTTCTTGGTCTTGGAATTAGGGATGGGACCAACGATTTCCATTGACCATTGCATGAAAGGGTACAGAGATGAAACCCGAGGACAATAACTCAAGTGTCTGATGTATCATCGGGGCATGTCGTTGACATTTTTCACACTTGGCGGCATATTGCTAACAGTCGTTAAGAATTGTTGGCCAGAAGAAACAGTGGGTCTTGATTTTTAACGCCAGGCTCCGACCACCAGAATGATTGCCGCAAGATCCATCGTGAACCTCTTGCATGACGCGACAAGCTGCCTCTCCTTCCACGCAGCGGAGAACTGGTCCGGAGGCAGCCCATTTGTAGAAGTTGTCCTTCTGCGATAGAGTATCGCGCAGCCTGGGCTTTGAGTTTACGTGTTGCCCATTTTTCTAGCCGAGGCCGTGCCATCCGTGATGAAATCTTTAAGTCTGTCGATCCAATGCACGTCATACAGAGGTGATAGGAGAATTTTCCGGTTGGTTAATTTCCATCGGTACATGATCAGCTTCTTCTGGGAGGGGGTTGATCAATCCCACCTGGTGGGTCGCCTGTATGCTCGGAGTTTTGAGGAGCTCTAATAAGATACCGATGCCGAACCGAGAGCCGCTAATGCATCAGCCGACGAATTCTCAGACTGCGGAATCGAGTTAAAGTGATTTGTCGAAAGCTGACGCAAGATCCTGGACAATGGTCAGATAAGCCTCCATTCCGTCGTCGCGAGTTGAATAATTCCCATGGAATTGGTTGACGACGAGCTGAGAATCGCAAAAAGCGTGTTATCGCCGGATCTCCATTCCATGAGGTAAGCGAAGACCCACGATGAGGGATTCATACTCGGATTCATTATTTGAGGCTTCAAAATTGAGGCGAAAGGACTGCTCCACGATTTCTCCATTTGATGCAGTGAGATATATCCTGATTTCTGACCCCTATTACGAGGACGATCCATCTGAGTGAAGGGTCCAGGTCGAGCGTCGGTCATGGGCCCTAGTCTGGTTGATCGATTCTGTTGTCATCTCATCCGAGTTGGTAGGTTCGACAGATGTCGAGGGTAACTCTGGCCCATCCGCCGGGAAGCTCTTAGCGTTGGGTAGTTGGGGTTTTTCTATTGAACCCTATGATGGGGATGTTTCTTCGTCTAGTTTCTCAGCGAAATTGGCCAGGACAAAATCGGTGAGGATTTGTCCTTTTGCTACGGTACGCGGTCTGTATTCTGTGTCGTATTCAATGAGTTCGATGGCCCATTTGGCTAGACGGCCAGACTGACACGGGCTGTGTAGAATTCTGCGTAGTGGATATGTGGTTAGTACGGAAATCGTATGAGACTGGAAATATGGTCGCAGTTTTCATGCTGAAACGACTGCTGCGAGAGCTGGAAATATGGTCGCAGTTTTCATGCTGAAACGTCTGAGCCCCAGTTAGGGATTGACTGACATAGAATACTGTTCGCTACTTGTTGTCTTCTTCTCTGATTAAGGCGCTGCTGACTGCGGCCGCCAAAACGGCGATATATAAAAACAAAGGTTCTCCATCCACTAGTTTCGATAGAACGGGTGGAATCTTGAGATATTCCTTCACCTGCTGGAAGGCAATTTCGCATTGATCAGTCCATACTATCAACTTTGTGTCATGAAGGGTTTTAAAAAAAGGTAGGCACTTATCTGTTGAGCACGAGACGAATCAGTTGAGAGCTTCTATGCGTCCCGTGAGTCATTGGATATGCTTTGCCTTCGTAGGTGATTTC
Source organism: Aurinia saxatilis (assembly GCA_900406295.1). Lineage (NCBI taxonomy): Eukaryota > Viridiplantae > Streptophyta > Magnoliopsida > Brassicales > Brassicaceae > Aurinia > Aurinia saxatilis. Next base: position 8,867 of record OVAP01004771.1, on the reverse strand, counting down.
ATTGACTTGATGTCCTCGATCTGCTTTGGATTTGATTCTATCCCACGTTTCGTGACCGGATAGCCGAGGAACTCTCCCGACTTTACCCCGAACCGACACTTGGTTGGATTGAGCTTCATGTTGTAAGCATTGAGTTCCTGGAAGCATTCGGCCAGGTGAATGACGTGGTCCTCGGCCTTTTGAGATTTGACTAGAATATTGTCAATATAAACTTCCATGGTCTTGCTGAGCTGTTTTGCGAACATCCTGGTTACCAGGTGTTGATACATGGCTCCAACGTTCTTAAGTCCGAACGGCATGACTTTGTAGCAGTAAATGCCTCGATCTGTGATGAACGTTCATCGAGATGCATGGAGATTTAATTATAACCTGAGAATGCGTCCATAAAGCAGAAGTTCGTTGCCGGCCGTAGCTTCGACGAGTCGGTCGATATGAGAAAGCGGGAAACTATCCTTGGGACACACCTTGTTCAGGTCAGTGAAGTCCACACATACTCGCCACTTCGCGTTCTTCTTTTTGACGACCACCGGGTTAGCAATCCAGTCTGGAAATTTGGACTCCATTATGGATCTAACCTTTAGTAGGTGATCGACTTCGGCGTTGACTGCTGCTGCTCATTCATCGCCTAGCCTACGCCTTTTGTGCCTGATCGATTTGAAAGAAGGGTCGACGTTTAATTCATGACATGCCGTTTACATGCTTATGCCAGGCATATCTTTGACCGTCCAGGCAAACGTGCTAATATTCTGCTTGAGTAGTTCGATGATCTTCGACCGAAGTGGCTTTTGGAGTCCGCTTCCAATCTCTACGCAACGTTCCGGGTGTCTGTCTTTAATCGACATAGATACTACGGAGTCCCCGCTCATGAGTCTGCCGGGAGATTCCGTGATCTGTAATTGCCATAAGATGATCGACAGCTGCTTGTCGTCGTCATGATCTTCCCGGCTCTTTTTTACTTCGTCAGCCGGTTTCCGGGCGGTAACCGGCGATCGAAGCTTGTGCTCGGCCAGTAGACAGACTCTTGATTCCCGTTGGCTTCCCCGAACTGTCCCAATCCCCATTGGTATTGGGAACTTCACACACAAGTGATAAGGAGAGGGGACGGCTTTCATTGTGTTTAGACACGGTGTGCCGAGCACGACATTGTATATGGCGGGATGGTCAACGACGAAAAAGTCCACAATCTTGGTCACGCTTAATGCCTGAACTGGAAGCTTGATCGTTCCTAGCGTCATTGTCGTGTCACCTGAGAACCCTGTCAATGGCTTCGGAGTCGGAGTAACATCGGTGAGAGGAATGTTCATACGTCGAAGGGTTTCTCGAAATATGACGTCTACTGTGCTTCCTGTGTCGATGAGAATCCGGGCGACCTCAAAATCATTGATGACGAGTTCGATCACCAGGGGGTCGTTATGAGGATGAACGATCCCCTTTTCATCTCTGGCTTCGAAGGTCATGTTGTGGTCTCGAATGTCGTGATCGGCTGTTACTCTGGAACAGAGTAGGGTTGTCACCGGAAAGCCTTGATGGATGACTCAGTGTCGAAGCAATACTGCGATCCTCCAATGATTATATAGATCCAAGGTCGAGGGCCTCGCTAGATGTCCTCCTCGCCGACTCTGTCTCGCTTAGCTGGATCATTCGACTGTGGAGCTGGTCGGGTCTTAGCAGTCTTTAGTCCTGGAAAATCCTTGACGTTGAAATCGCCCAATTTCCCCTTGGCTAAGCACTTGGCCAGGAGAGCTCCCAGAACCTTGCAGTTCGCGGTGCTATGTCCTTTGTTTTGGTGATGATCACATAAGGCGTTTTCGTCGTAGGCGTTGAGAAGCCACTGATTGGAGCGACCTCATGCTCGTCCTCCCGTTCGGCCTCCACCTCGGCCTCGACCTCGGTCGGGGTTCCTCTTGGGTGCATCCTTGACATATTTACACTCATCATCCTCTAGATAGTCGACGAGATAGTTATGAGAATCACCCTGAGATGACCCTTCGTGGTCGATGTAGCGTCTGGTTGCTATCTTCGTCCGCGTCGTTTGTTATGGAGCGGTCGATGCCGGTCGGCCGTCCTTGTTTTGTTTGGAGGGTTAGCATCTCCTCCTCATCTGCTATGTATCCAACCGCTCGCTGTAACACTTTGCTAAGGATCGATGGAGTTTACCGGTGAATAACAACGCCTATTTCAAAGCTTCAAGAGTGGCCTCATCTCCCATGCCGTCAATTTGCATTTGGGTGGACTTGAATCTGATTATGAAGTTGTGGAGGGATTCATTCTGTCCTTGCCGGATGTTCCACAAATCTTTTCCAGTTGGTTCGGTGCCGGCCAATATGACATACTGCGCTAGGAACTTGCTCTGGAGGGTATGAAAGTTGTCTACCTAGTATGGATCGAGCTTGATGAACCATCGGAGGGCTGCTCCATCCAGATGTTCGGCGAAGAGAAGGCATAGTCTGGCATCTCTCTCCCCTGGGGGAATTTTGCTCGGTTCATGGCGACATGGAATGAAGCGAGGTGAGCTTTGGGATCAGTGAACCCTTTGAAGATCGAGATCTTCATCTTTCCTGGATCAGGGATATTCACTGCAGTGATTGCTGGGGTGAAGGGTGTTTGTCTTGCATCCTCTAGCATCCGATCGATTGCTGGAGCTAAGGAGGTTGCTCGGTGAACCTGGTTTTGGACAGCTTTAAAACCATCGTTGGTCCTCGCAGTCATAGCTCTCGTCTCTTCGAGCTCGGCACGAAGATCTCGACGCTCGGTTTCTTCATAAGGATCTTGATTGTCATCAGACACTTCTACTATGTTGACTTCGGCTTGGGGATCAGGGACTTGCTCTCCGTTAGGGTCGAGGGTCACTTCGTTCTCGGCTTCCTTCCTCACCTCATCGTTCGCATTCCTAGTTGTTTCGCGGATAGTACTTGTCTTGTTAGGCGTCGAAGCCCCCCGCCTCGATGGAGGAGGAGGAAGAAGAGTGGGATCCAAGATCCTGAAAGTATTGGAAGGTGTCTGGAATCCTTCATAGAAATGGACCGAGCTCCGGGAGTTGGTTGGGACTCGTCTCGGAGGTTTCGTCGTAACAACCAGCTGGGTGGAGATTGTATTCAGTTGGTTAAGGATGCCAAGGTTTGCGGTTTCCTGCCTCGCGGCCCTCTGAGCGAGGTCAGTGAACGTTGCCGCGACAGCTTCTGGATTTACCTCAGTACGGGTGACCCCCAGGTCGTTAATTACGGTTCGCGTGATGGTGAACGGTGTAACCGTCTCAGGTGCTGCTGACCTCCTACTGGGTCTGTTGCTCGTCTGACATCGTCTTTGCTAGGGTTTTGGTTTGTGAGAAAGCTTTTCGATCCCCACAGTCGGCGCCAAATTGTGTGGGTAAAATCACACAATCACTATTTGTTCAAGATTCTTGGTGAGGAACTTGAAGAAAAGAGCTAGTCACAAACACAGTTTCTAGCAGAGGATTGCTTTGTATTGATATCAGTAAAAAAGGTCTTTCGTAGCGTAAGCTTTTAGGGTTCTTAAGCCAGAAGAGATGATCTAACGAGTTTAACCTAGCGAAGTATTTATACAAGATTATGGCGACTTAATGATACGTTAAACTTCCTAAATCCTCCCGTATTTTTCTCTCTCCTCGCCTTTCCTTTTTCTCTTGAGATCGGCTCACCGTCTTTCTCTACTTTGGGCTTTCCCACACGTTCGGCCTCATAGACATGTGGGCTTGTATTTTGCACCGACCTCACACTTAGTCCCGAACGAGGGCCAAATGACGACCTCGCACATTGTAGCATACGACGTTCTCGCCCAAGGTATCAAGAGAATGAGATTTAATGACCTCGTAATCATGGATTTAGATAATGGCAAAGTCACCGCATGACCTCGCGAGTGAAGGTTCCTATGATAGCGAGGTTGCTTCTTTTACGACCTCGCATCCATCATTACTAAGTCCAACCTAATGACTTCGCACATATAGTTGTTGATGACAGCGAAGTCATGTTCAGATCTTCGTTATGACTTCGCGGTTATCATAAAGTGTATGTGAAATGCTAAGTCATTTCAAGTCAACCATCAGTCTGACCTGTGGGGATATTTGACCCCCACCACACATTTTCTTTCCGCAAAAAGTATAATCGCTCCGATCAAGTGACCCATCGAAACCCAATCAATGCATTGGTCTTAGAGAGCAAAAAATCACCAAGCAGCTAGCATAATCATGCAAGCAATGCTCAAGCACATTCTCACAAACTTTTCTCTCACTCATTTATCAGTCATCATACTGGCTCACCATCGAATGATCAACGAATCGTTCAAACAAACACAAGTCATCATCCAAAAACTATCTCATAAAAATGAGCTACCTTGCTCAAACATTCGACAGCCTATCAGCAAAATCATCAAGTCTACAATAGTGGATAAAGCTATCTAGGCACAAAAGAACATGAGTTATCGAACTCGGCAAAATCAAGTACTAAACAGGCAATCATATGCCAAGTCTAAAGTAACAGACACATGAATCATCAAACAGATGTCTACAACGGCACATCCTCTTCCATCTCATCCACACATCTCTCGCAAAGATTGGAACATTGATCATCCCGACCTCCTCGACAACTGCCTCGTCATGTCCGAGCATGCTCAGGCTGGTAAGACCCGCCACAATCTCATCCTCGAAGGTATCATAATCAGCATCGGCATCCAGGTGCAGAGCCTTCAACGTCTCCATCTTGGTCTTCAAATCCCCAAGAGAAGTCGGAGTCTCACTTTGGAGCGACACCACTATCTGAAGAGCATTCTTCACCTGAAATCGAGAACAAAAGATGATAAGATTTCATAAAAATACTAAGGCGTGAAACTATCATCGAAAATCTTACTAACCTGCATAAGGTTTCACATGCGAACGGACATCTCCTCTTGGAGCCAAATCACCTTGACGCGAGTAGCCTTGGCACCATCATGATACTTGGCTCGGAAGTCCTTGCATCTCGCCACCTCCTCGGCCGCATCCTTCTTGTACTTGAGAGCACGCTTGGCCTCTGACTTTGCCTTCCTCTCAAAGTTGAGAGCCTTAGACTCGGCCTTCATAACAAGATCAGCCGACGAAGCCAACTCCTTCTCATGAGTCCTCCGGGCCGACTTAAGACTATCAATCTCCCTATGTGCCTCGATCAAGTCTCTCTTGTAACCGATCGTCATACGGTTCGTTGCCACCATGTGCTACATGATCAATGAAACAAGCAACTAAGTTATAAAGTTCATTAGAACGGCAAAAATCAAGAGTCACTTACGTCAAGCCCGGTGCAAGCCACACCATAAAACTCCTCACAACGACGGAGAGAATCAATCCGAGGAAAGTCATCTCTAATCTTGACCGCACACGCGAAGAACTCCGCTTTAGCTCTTCGAAGAGATCTAGGAGACAACGGACCAGCATCCGTAGGCGTAGCGTTAGACTCAGGAATCGGAGGAACAACCTCCTTGGCCTCTTCGACAAACCTGAGGCAATGCCCTTGCCTTTCTCCGTGGTACTCGCAACAGCCTTCACGCCTTTCTTCGCATATCCGAGAGCAATACCCTTCTCCGAAGCCTGAACGACAACCTCCTTCTTCTTTTGTTCAGGTCCCTCGCCTCCTCCAACTAATGCCTCCGCGGACTGAACCTCGGCAAGGTCATCCATGATCATTACTCTAGCTCTCGCTATCTCGTATGTGGTAATGGTGCATTCCGGAGACTCAAAACCTTCCCGAATAAAACGAGCGTCCTCAACACGTCTCAAGGTGAAAGTCTTCTCCCAATGTGTTGATCGTCAAAGTGAGCAAGGTGGAGCGAATACTCTGCAAAAAAAACAAAAAGACACGAGATGGTTAGACAACGAAACAAAATCACAAGGCAAACAATCAAGCAAACACAAACAACGAAGTAACCTCTAGTATTCCATTGCTCCCTAACGTTATCAAGGCAACATTCATCAACCGAGAAGCAATCTTTCTTCACATAGAAGAAATGATATTCCCAATGATGGATCTTGTTAGAAAATCCTCGAATCACTCCCCATCCACGCTTTGCGGAAACAGCATATCTCAATTTGTTCTTCCGAGTCGCACGAATCTCAATGATGGAGATTTAGTTTTCGCCCAAAATATTTCCTGCAAGCGCACAGGTCTTGCAGTAGTACTTAAGGATCGTATCCACAGAGAGCAAAGTGTACGCAGTAGCACGTCCAAGTTCACTCGAGCTAAGCACAAAATGAGATGGTTTTGGTTTTGGTCGATCGACAGTGTGAACTGATCGATCGACCAGGACACCTTACGGTTGATGGCAGATTATGCGGTCGATCGATCAATGCCTGAAAATGCTAAAAACAATTTAAAACGTGAGAATATTCAATAATAAAAAGCGTTAGGAAGTCAGGCAATGCATCAGAGGATCACGATTTGAATTATTCAGGGTAGTAATTAATGTAAATCATAGTTTAGGCTATATAAATCACTATTAACTGACTATCCTTATGGTGAGACTTAGCCAGTCTAGTTCAATTGGTATTCGAGTTAACTCTAACATACATCTTTTCAGAAAGAGAACATGTGGGCTGATCAACCAATTAATATAGGCATTAAGTTCAGGAAATCAAATTCTACTAAACTATAAATAGTAAAGCTTTCACTATCAATTTTCGCATCTCTTACTCTAAGTGGTGTATTAGTAATAGATTTATCCTTTGATTATATTAAGATCTGATATGAAAGTAAGTAAATTAATCATTACACAATCCTATCTACCAAACCATGATTTCTCCTAGCAAAACCCTATTCATAACTAAAAAACTACTCAGACATAGCAAGAATAAACATTATGACAATGAAAATTGCTTATTATAAAAGATGGTTCATAATAGCTTCTTTGGAGTGCAGAGATTACAAACTTCATCCTTGAAACAATGATCAAAGTAACAATGAAAGAAGAAACAATAAGAAACTAATAAACTATTTAGCTTGGATGCCTGGAAGCTTTTGAGTGTTTTCTGATGATTCTCTCTGGCTTTAGTCGTCTGTATTTATAGGGAAGAGAGTCGAGGAGAGGATCGAGACGAATAAAGAGGAAGATTTGGATAGGAATCCAAATATTTGTGATTATCCTCTCTGAATCGATCGGTGAGTATCTAAAACGCGTTTTCTGAAGATTCAATATCTTCAGTGATTATCTCTAGCGTATACTTATAACTTCCCAAATGCAACGATTCTTATCTGAATTTGTTCTCGAAGATTCCTTGAGATAATGGGCTTTGATCGATCGGTGGGCCTCCGGTCCGATCGATTGGGCCTTCATTTCATGCGAGCTTCTGGACATACCTTCAATGATTTGGGCTTAACGTCTTACTCATGAGGGCTAATGACTTGATTTCAAGCCTATGTGATNGCAAACAGAAAAATATGAAATTCAGTGGTTTATGTTTCAAATCAAATAGTTTCTTTGTTTAAAACACCAAAAAATCATATCGAAAAACGGAAAAATATCATCCCTATCAGTCAAGAACATCAACAAGGAAATCCACATATGCCTAAACTCCGCACTCAAGACAACGAATAATTATTCCTACTATGGGCCATACTCCGCTCGGAGTGAGTTGAGAGAAGGCAATCTGGTAATACTCCAAGTATTAGAAGATCACGGCCGGAATCGGAAACCATGGAAAGCTGGTGGTAAAGAAACCTTCCAACAAGGAAAAGTATCCTTTCGGAACATCGTCGACGCGGTCGGTCATTGGCGGAACAATGATCTCAACATCATTGGAGATCATAAACAACTCTCTCAATATAGCAATGGATCGTTCGGTAGACAACGTCGATCCTGGAGAATCGGGAATGGGTCTCGGAGTACGAAGACGCTTCCTCTCTTTGTAGAGAACGGCACGCTCGGCCATGATTTCCTCCATCGAAAATCTAAACTTAGCGGAATATTCCAAAAATATGTTCCGTCTCGGCCTTCATATCAAGATCTTGAATATCTTCGATAGCAACCGTTCTTATAATCTCATCCCTCAACATCGGAGGACCATCACTAACTACATGGTCATCAAAACTATCATAACGACCTTCATCATCATTATGGTCTCCAACAAGCTCGTCATTATCATCTCGGGGAGTACTAAGGATCATCCTCTCTAACAATGCTATCGTTATCATCATCATTCTTATTACTATCAGAGCTAGCAGAAGGATCACCATCACTAAACTCCAAGGCATGATTCCAAGAAGAAGACTTACCTCCTCCGTTAACATCATCCAAACTATCATCGGAACTCTCCATAGACGAATCGCCAACCGAGCTGAAATCATCGAAGGTCGCATAATGGTTACAATCATCATGATGGCTCGCACGATCCCGTACCAAAGCAAAGTCACAACCAATAGCATCATTGTGGCTCCCGGGAGAGATAGGGTTTAACAAGTCAAGACCCGCATGACTTCGTTGGCTCGTGAAAGTAACGGAGTCCATTCCGTAAACCGAGTTACGTTTGTGGCTCGCGGAACTGACGAAACGAGCCGAAATTCGACCTGACAGAATGTCGTGGCTCGCACAAGCAACAAAGCTCGCGCCACAATCGTTCTACGAAGATCTGCGATCCACGGCTCCGTTTTGGCTCGCAGAAAGACAAAGAGGAGGAGTCCCGCGACCCAACAGGTCCGAGCAGCTCGCGGAAGACAGTCGACCACCTTCTCGGCTCGCGTGTTCTATGCGAACATTGAACGTGCGATCTGGCGAGCTCCAGCTCGCGTATCTACTTTATCGGACTGAGTCGCGACCCATCAAACGGTCGCAACTTGCGACGCGACCCATCGATTCATTGTGGCTCGTGGGACGATTGATGGAGGTGAACC
>OVAP01004770.1:0-13999 GCA_900406295.1 Aurinia saxatilis | reverse complement strand
GGCTTATTGTAACTCAGATGGCTAAAGATGTTATTCAAGTTAGAATCCTTATAGGAAGTGACAAAATAGTTGGGAAGAAACTTTCTTGATAAAGAGGATATACGTTACACCTTTGGTGGATAAATTTCCTTTTGACATGCGTCGTAGAAAATTCCTTTTGACTATGATCTTTGCAATGACAATCAATAAGAGCCAAGTTCAATCCCTCAAGAAAGTGGGTTTGCTATTACAAAAACCAGTCTTCTCCCATGGACAATTATATGTAGCTTTCTCCAAAGTCAAGTCTCGAGCTGGTCTGAAAGTGATCAACACAGATGACCACGGAAAGTTCTAGATTAAGACTACAAATGTTATGTACAAGGAAGTATTTTGACTCTCGATGATTTGAATGTTTTCATTTTTTCTCTTCCATTTTCAACACAAAATTCCACCTTCCGATTATATTTCAGAATTTCCCTTTACAGATTTTGCGATCATTTTAATTACAAATATTACTATCCACATAGTGTGCAGGCACAACATCTAGAAAAAATATTCAACTGGTTATCGACATAATCTGGGATAAAACAGAAAAATCAAAAGGATAAATATTTGAAAATTACGGCAATTTTTTAGATTTCAGATAATAAAACCTTCAAATCAAATCCATGCGACCAAAAATAACAATTGGTTGTCTGTAACTTCGATTTAACCCAAAAAAATCGAGAAAACAAAATCTAGACCAAATAAAAAAAATTAAAAAACAATATTGATCGATTTTTTGAGATTAATAACTTTTGTTCTTTGACTTTAAGGTTTTAACCAGAGGATTGATCGAGATAGATGAGAAATGATTCGAGAGATTTTCTCCGAGAAAGCGTCGCAAAAAAAATCAATGATTTTCTCAAAGATCTACAGGTCAGCAACCCAGTCATCCCAAAAACATTTGATTGGCTAATAATTGGACATCTAATATGTTTTTCATTAAAGTTACTTCTCTTTTAGTAGTAAAGCGATGCTAATTAATTTACTGAATCCGTATATCAATTTTTATTTTTTTTTTGCCTTGACAAGTTTTCTTATAATTTTTTGTTCTGTGATTAATTACTTTTTCAAAGTGCTATATTTCTAAAATGATAAAGTCATTATATATAATAAAAAATATTGTATTTCATTAATTAAAACAACGTTATGTAGGTGGATTTTCTAGCCCGTTCAGCACGCAATAGATCATCTGAATTTAGTTAAGTAAAAAATTGTTCACCTTTGTTGGCACCCAATTTCTCTGGATTATTATGATTTATTAATCGTGTGGTTGATAAAAAAAACAACATTACCTTACAAAAATGAATCAGATGTTAAATTTTCCTATTATAAAATTTAATCCAATAGAATACACATTAGATAAAAATATCAGTTGAGATTTTAAAAAGCCAGGTTCAATGAATTACATTACAAAAAACTTAAAATACTAATTTATACACGATAAAAAATTAATTTTTTATTTTTGAAGTCGTTGATACAATATTTGGATAAATTAGAGGATGTACTTTTTACCCCGCTTCCCCATTTGCCCCGTCAGGCCAATAATTCTTCTAATACACAATCATTTGACCATGTTAAATTGTTTCTACCGAGAACAGTGTTCTCTACCATAAAAAATTTATGTCGCACTATCAAGTACTAAGTCTAGAAAACATGTAAAGATTATTTTTATGGACAAAGATGGAAAGGTTAAAGGTAAAAAGAAAAAATGTTGTCTACAAAGAAATATTCGATATTGTTGGTTAGATTAGAACCATGGTTCACTTCATTTATCAACTATTATATACAAACACATCATACAAATTAAACGAATACCATATTTATTATATAATATTATAGAATTATGTTTTATTTTACATGTGTAATTTTTAATAAAAATATTTATAGCCCGCACAAGGTGCGGGCCAATCACCTAGTATACATAAAAATAGTAAGATTTCTAGCAGTAGATTAATAAATATTGATCATCCGTAAAAATATTAAGAGCTATCATTAAGCTGATTTCCTTTGAGCTATTTTTATTTAACTTTGTAAAACAAATTATCTTGTTATGTAATTTATTTCTGTAATAGTTGAAACAAAAAGGGGACATGCTCAACTCAAGTATTAGTCATCATTGTCCGAATGGTCCCGAGGCCGAGAAGATATCTCTTGTCCGAATGTTACTGAATTGGTCTGTCTAATAAACTATGACAATAGTTCTTTTAATAAATGCATTCACAATAACGTATATCATATGGAAGTCAACATCTATACCCATCAAAGAAGTAGCTAAACCAGAACAACTTAAGAGTTAAGACTAGTTTTGGTTGACTTTTGCTTTCTGGTCCCATATGCCCATTAGTTCCGTGTATGTAATGATATCATCAGTATCAGTCACACGATAACAAAACATCCACCTAATGCAAATTCTCTTTAGAGACTATGACCATAACACTAAAACAAAGACGCCTTTGCCTTGAAAAAGGCTTACACATTTCATTTTAGAAACGTGGTTTTCAACTGATTTAGCAAATACAAGAACAAGATTCATTTTCATGAGCTATATAACCTGTGACAGAGAACTTACTAACTTAGATATTAGAATCATCATCCTTAAGAAGCTTTTTCATGAGCTAAGCTGTGACAGAGAAACTTACTAACTTAGATATTAGAATCATCATCCTTAAGAATTTCGGCTAGAGATTAGTCCGTTAATACGAGTAAAGTACTTCTTGAGCTGCTTTATCGATACAAAACCCTACAAGAATCATGGTAACAAAAGATGGTTAAAAGAACATGATATATAAGATTTCAAGGAGTGATGCAAAAACCGTGAAAGCGTTTGTTGATGGTCATCTAAGCCAATCGGTTCACGAGGATGATCGATGCGCATAGATGGCAATCAACAAACACATTCAAGGTTTGCAAAATAGGAAAACACACAATATGGATTGATGAGACTCGGTCACCTATATGAATCATAATGCTTAAAAAGCTTTTTGATTCTTCTCATTCGGCTAGAGATTACCCCGGTTATACGAGCACTTCTTGAACTGCTTTATCAATACATAACCCTACACGAAATATATTAACAAAAGATGGTAAGAAAACATGATATACATGTTTCAAGACGCGATGCAAATACCGCGAAAGCGTTTGTTGATGGTCATCTAAGCTAATCGATCATCAAGTGGATGACCGATATGATCGATATGCATAGATGGCAATCAACAAACACATTCAAGGTTTGCAAAATAGGAAAACACTCAATATTGTTCAATGCAATTCAATGAAGTATAAAAACAAGTTTGGTAATGGACTAATGGGCAAGTACGGACAAGATCATGATTCCAAGCAAGAATATTCTTAGGATATTCCTAAGCATATGCTTTGGAATAAACCCTTTCTTCTTATGGTATTCTGATTTGAGAGGATTCCTACTGGTTAGCATGATGAAATGAAGACGCACAAGTAAAAAAACTAAAGAAAAAATGGAACTTGTTCTCATGGAGAGATTAATCAATGCTTGAAAATGATGCTTATTATATTACTATGGCCTTTTCAATGCAAGAATAGACAACTGATGTCGCGAATTCGAATCTTATCTTAATGGTGAAGAGTAAAGAAACCACTTACCAGCAAAATAATGGTGAAGAGTTTACTATACATCTGCAGAGTACTAATTCTCCATCCATCATTTCGAACTTGCCACCCATTTCAAATGTTGGATCATCGGTATCTGAATCGATCAATTTGCCTTTCGATCTTTCCTTGAATCTTTGATGACTACTCTTAAGGAACCAATGCAAAGAGCTTCTAATTCACTTGCTCTGTAGCTTCTGGTACCTCAGTTTGATACTCAACCTCAACATCTATCAGTAAAATACTTTCATGATCACATTATGCTTAAAGCTAACAATTTGTGGTATTTTCTTAATCACAAGAGCAAACATTTTAGGATAAATCTTGAGCTTTCACCTAAAGAATGCTGCTGCACGACATCTTAGCTTTTACAGATATCCTGAGAGTTTGAGGATACTGTGCTATATAACCAAAGCTAGCATCTCTATCCTAACAAAGCTTTATCAAATACTACACATTTTGGTTTCACAGTCTCTTGAAGGTATACCTTGGCAAACATCCTAGCTACAAGACATAACATTAAAGGTTTTCAACATGAACATCAGTCCTACAATGCAAGTGCAGGGTTCTGTTTCTGTCTAATACCAACAAAAAGCAACAATAATGAGTAGCTAAACCATCTAGAAATTTCAGAAAGCCTGGTATTAAAAGGTGAAGAAGCGAAAGCTAAGCATTCAAATTAAGAGACGAATTTTGTTTTAGTAGGTCTTGTAATTCCCTTCTAGCTTCAATATTTGGTCAAATGCAGTACGTTTTAAGTGAAACTTTCGCTTGGAAATTGATCAGGCGGGAGAAAGCTTGAGGGATTGTTCATCGCATGTTTCCCTCACTCAAGACATCGATCATGTTATAGATCTTCTTATCTGCTTTGGACCGGATCTGCAGAAATCATGAGTGTGTTTTTAGCAGATTTACAGCATGAGAAATGCGATATTCGATTCATCTCTTGAAATTTGAAACAGTTTCGAAGAAGATGGCTAACCTTTTTGGCAAGGAAAAGCACGGCATCGACAGTACCCTCCGCATATATTGATCTTCCGCATACATTGTGCTGGAACTCAAAGGACACACTGCAGGCACGGAAAGAATTGATGTTACATAACAACTCAGCTTTCAGCAAGTAGAGAAGAGTGAAAGCGAAACAATGAATGCCTTGAATCTGGGATTACGTTTTATCTGGTGATGTCAAGTGATATAGATGGAAAGCATGACCCAATATATGCTCCTCTGGAACACCCACTGTCTCAATTTGCTCCTTAGGATCTCGAATCAGATTTATCTGGTTTCAAAAGTAAACAAATACAAAATGAACGGTCTCGCTAATAATGAACAAATGATGTTACCAGAGAAAAGGTAAATGAAGAGAACAAATTTTGATAACGTACCTGGTCCATGTCATAATCCACACCCAATTTCTGGAAGCAAGAAATCACAGCCTTTGCGGTACCGGAAGCATCCAATTTGCTTGCTTGATGAGACTCGGTCACCTATATGGATTGTAGCCAATCAGCGTTACAACAATACCCCCCGAAAATTTCATCTAAACAATTACACTCAAAGTACCTCCAAGGAATAACCAGCAAATGCACCAGGAAACTTTTCAGACATGATCTCCATGGCTGCAAGAAACGCAACAACCTAGTAGACCGTTCAACAAAGCAAAGATGTTATATGTCACAGGGATAAGAATTTATATGATATGCTGAGTACGAAGTAAGTACCTGTTTACCCATCTGTGGGGAGATCACAGCATAAATCTTTGAATCCTCAACAGTTTTATACAATCTTGTCCTGTCTCCTCCAGTTGTTCCCATAACGAAAGGAACTCCTACTTTTCCATACAGCTCTGCATTATCTACATTATGCCAAAACAAACCACCTTCAAAATCAACTAACTGCAGACAAATCAATTCTAAAGTAGTTGGTGTTGTAATATCTACATAACTTAGGTTCACATATGAGTGCCAGAATGATGCTTTACAACTTTCTACAGAGATAGGAGTTACTAAGACTTACCATTCACTGCAGAGGGAATAGTGTAGTCAACAACAATTAGTTCCGGATACTTCTCATACACCGAAGACAGAACCTTCTCTCTTTCAGTAGGTCCATGCACAAGAATCTCCTTCCCACAAACCTCAACTCTCTGACCAGCCTCTTCAGCAGAACCAAACGATGTGGGAACGATATTAACTCCTGCAGAATCCGCCGCTTTAATCACAGCTTTCCCCATTTTCCCACTACATCCATTCACCTAAAGAACAAAAACAGAGAGACTAAACATCTAAACTTGACCTTAAAGATTCCAATTGCAACAAAAAAGACAGTAGCTTTCTAACATAACCATCACACAAACTTCAAAATTGCAAAGAGGGATTAAGAAATAATCAATTACCATGATGGATATGCCATTACCAGGAGCAATGGACTTTCCAGCTTCCTCTGAATTCGTCGCCGCCATTGACAAAACCACCGGAAAACAACGTTTCCCTTTGCCCATGAAACTAACACTCCCTTTAACGCCGAGTGAACCCATTTGACTCATTTTAGAAGAAAACGAGAAATGGGTATGTTCAGGACGATGAAGAAACACATTGGATATCGCCATTAACCTATGATCAAATCAAATCAAATCAAAATCCCAAAACAGCAAAATAAAAATCATTTCTTTAACAGCAAATTCTCTAAAAACACTCATTTTCATAAGATCAATGTCGAAAGAGAGTGAGATTAGTTTAAAGACCATACCCATTCGTCGCCATTTTCGTTCCGATTCAAGATTTTCCACTTGATCACACCTTGTCTGAACAAAAAAAAAATGACCGGCAAACTCAGAACGGTAAGGATTCTAGGGTTTTACACTTCCCCTTTTCACATCCTCAAAGCCTCTGGTTGGTTCAGAGGGTTTAACATTGACCGGTTGGTGAAAACCGGATTGTTCTTATAACCGAGTGATTCCGTTTAAATTTATTGTACTGTCTAAACCGGAAGCTTCTGAAGCCTGAACGATATAGTACATAAACATTTTATCCGACAAAGAAAGTACATGTGAAAACATTGTTTTATGTTGGACCTATAGCTATGAAATTAAACATCGAATTTGATAATAGATGAAGTTATATCCAAGTACATAGAACTCTATTTAAGATGCATATAGTTCTATCTAAGAACAAAGAATTCAAACAAATATAAAATGTGAAGAAAACCCATAGAATTGGTATGACTTATTTAGTAGGATAAATGCAATGAACGTACATGTTTTTTGTTTTGTCACCATTCGTTTAATTTCCCTTTCAATCTCTGATTGTTAATTAATCAAAGCTTGATCACATAAAATAAAAGAAGTTAAAACCCATTAAAGTGTCACCCTATTCTTGTCTTTATCAGAAAGAAATAAACAAACACTTTTTCTTTCTTCTGATACTATGAACCTAATCATATTAGAGCACATTTCGAGAAAAAAATCAACACTTTTCAATTAAATTGTATTGCGAGAACATCACTCATGAAAATGACTAACAATGTACATGTTATGAAACTATTAATTACATATGCTTGTCGGGTGGAGATTATCTTCCTCTTTTTTCTTCATAAGGATATATATATATATATATATATATTTAATTTCTAGTTTTTGGATTACAGTTTCTTAAGAAAACAATTATTAAACAAATTAAAGTGCTTTCACTTCAAGATTCACATAGTTTTAATTCATTCTGTGTAGTGGTCTACACTTGGATATTATGTTTGTATTTTTCTCTGATTTTTTTTTGTATAAATCATATCAGAATTTGATTAATTTCGGTAACTATAAAATAGATTTTCTTGATTCAACAATATCATGAATTTAAAGTAAATTCATATCAACGAGCTGTGAAATCTATTAAACCACCAGATTTTTTTATCCGAATTTTGAATATTAACCAATTAATAATTAAGAATCTTAAATTGAATTATCTTTTACCGGATTACCAGATAAACTGGATATTTAGTCCTCCAGACTTCCCAGATAAATATGATTTTTGTAACATATTCTCTAGACTTACCTACTACAGGACCCTAAGGTACAGGGTTTTTTTTCTGACTTTTGATACTTTAGATATGTAATTCTTTTTTATTTGTGTTTCACTTTTTTAGATTTTTTATCCCGGAGATGTATTGATAATTCGGCGGGTTTGTAATACCTTTCAAGCGATAAATTCAACTTTCAAAGACACACACACACAAATGCAAGATTAAAGAGAGATTATAGAGTCGTATGAGGAAATTAATTAGTCAACTTTGGTTCGGTCGAGAGAGATAATGCATTTAGTTTGAACTATTTGTAAAACAGTTTTTTTTTTCTTTCAAATATATTTAGACATTTTTCAAAAAAAAAAAAAAAAANNTTTTAAAAAAAAAAAAAAAAAAAGATAATGCATTGAATCGAAAGAAAAGTCCACGTGAGCTTACATGTGCCCTTCGATCCTCAATGTCTTCTTGTTGCCTATCTCCTTATATATCAACCAAATTATACTATTTAATTTCCCCCCCAACCTCCAAATTACACTAATATAGAAAATTAGAAATTATTGGATAGAGTCATATATATCGATTATTATAGAAACTCGAGGACGTGATGAAAGTGAGCATATGGACCATGTTGTTGAGATTATAATAATGTGTCAAGTGTCTAGGAGTTAAGACCAAAACATATGTCTACGCATATGGACTGTCGAAGAATACATGCCTATATATAGATATAAATCACGTATATAATGTTTTTTTAAAAAAAGCACGTATATGATGTTTCTTGTGTTTTTTACTAGAATGTTATAATGATTTATGAATATAAGAGAACATTGGAAGCGTATGACATGTAAACTTTATAATGTGAATGGGTAAAATTCATATAACTAACATGTACTAGGCACACAATAAAGAGCAATTGGCAACGACCATCGATGAACACTTTCAAGTATAATTATAATTGTTATTTTAAACCATAATTGAATCTTTTTTAATTTGGTTGGATCTTGCGAGATGCACAAGAACGATTTGTGGTTGCAGCACAATATATATAAAAAATGAATACAATCTCCACTAGAGGCAGAGTTACAAACCCTTCTCCTTTCAATGAGACAGGTTCACGACTTAGGTTATGGAAACGTCCGATTTGAAGATGACAATAAGGTGCTATACACATTTTTTACTAAAGATTGTCTCAACTTTCATCTTCAAAACTGGATTCGCGATATTTGGAATCAAACTCATAACTTTCATTCAATCAATTTCTCATGGACTTCAAGATTATCAAACCAGACGGCACACAATTTGGCTAGGCAACATTATACTTCAAATGATAATGTTTCTACTTTCCAATTTATGCTCCGTTGTATTTCAAGCATTGCTCTTGCTGAACTATATGATTCATAAAATCTACGGACGTTAAAAAAAAACTAAAATGTATTACATCAATTAGTGTTTATTTCATACAACATTAGAACTTACTTACATACATACTTTTTTCGTTTCTAATTGATAGATTTTTTGTGTTTTAACACATATTGATATATAATTAATACTTTGCAAATAATATATTATCATTTAACATTAAACAAAATTTTATAACTTAAAACTAATAGTAACGGACTATTTCTTTTGAGATCAACAAATTGTAGTATTAATTAATAAAAAAAATTATAGAGAAGTTAATGAAACTATTTTTGTGAAACATAAGATTCTTTTAAAAAATATATTTTCCGGAGGAAAAGTATTATATAAAATTGTTCATGTAAATCCCTTTTTTTTTGTCAACTAGTTGGATCTTTAGGTAAAACAAGATATCTACTTGGTGTAAGGAAATCTACAAAATCAATGTTATTTTAATTTTTAATTAGTCGAGTTGAAGATAGACGTACAAAGTATAATATTAAAACATGACTTGATTTATTAAAAAGACAGAATTTTTATGATTTTGTTATTTGATGAACATTGTTGGCTTGCTGGTCCACTGGACATTCAGTCTAAAAGTTGCGGTGTTCAAGGCAATAATCATGCATGGGTTGCCATTTATACACACATCTATATCTCCCCCTTTCCACCATTTGCTCATTTGGCTTTTCAAAAAACAAATTATATAACTTGAAAACATACAAAATGATATGTTTAATCTCAATACTATTCAAATTTTCACTTTATTTTAATGATTAATTATTTATTTCAATAAAAATGAACTAATAATAATAAAAATCTCACATATTTTCAACGAACTGATTCTCCTATTTTCATCTATCATTCCTCAACTTATCGAAATAAAGAAATTCAAACTATATTATCTCGATGAATTGGTTAGCAATATAAGAATTTATGAGTCATCTGATTTTTTAAAAGATATGAATTTTTTTTTCTAGAACCGTTGAGGAGCAGTTTACTAGTCATTGAAAATTACTTGATTTAAATGCTATATGATTCATAAACTCTTATATTTCTTCTCAACTCATCGAAATAACATACTGTTATCTCGCATTTTGTGTATGTTTTTTGGATAAACTAAACATTTCATATCTTTCAAAATAATATTCACAAGCAAACTCTAATGCATAAGTTAGCGTTTAACATAATGCAAGTTATTTGTTTTATAATATTAGTTTTGGTTACACTGGTCAAGAGATCCAATTTCTTTGTTATATTGGTCAACGATCGACCAAGGAGATCCATTTTCACATCCCTAAATATACGAATGTCATATCTAATTATTTATAGAGTAGGTCTAGAAACTATATAAACTACTTTATCAATTGAAAATATGTCATCCATGCAAAATACTTTGTTGGTATACGTCAAAAGAGTTCTATAATTTCATCTGTCTTTAGTTAATTCGACCTAATTAAAGTAATGCTGCACAATTTAATTGAATTAATGTGGATTAGCTAGTGTTGTACTTGTATAGTATTTGGTAACCTATCAATTCCACAAACTACTAATCGGGTTTAATATATCCAAAGGCCATAATAAACAAAGAGTTAATTACGTCTATGTTATTTGAACCCCCAAAAAAAATAAAAAAAATTAAGTCTATGTTATATCACTTTCACATTAACAACTTAAACCACTTACGTGTATATGTTAATCCCCTCTTGCATGCTATTCATTGAACCATGTAATAGATACAAAACTTGTCCGATTTAGTCATTTTCTCATATTACACGTAATCACTTTCACGTTAACGTCTTTAGTGTTAGATACTTAGATTAGATACCTGGACCTAATCGTTGCATATATACTAGAAAATTTTTGGTGAATTGTACCCTTTTAAAATATTATTTGTGAAATATGTTTTTTTATATTTTTTGTGAATTTATACCTTTTATCTATTAAATAACTATTATAATTTTAAATTCAGTTTTTGTTTGGTAATAAAATTAAAATTCAATTCTAATTCAGATTTAATTTTGATTTGATTTTGTTTATTTAAATTCAGAATTTTTTCTTTTTGTATTTGTAAATTTGTATTTTTTTGTTTTTAATAAAAGAAAAGAAAAAAATGAAGAATTAAATACCTAATGTCGATTAAAGAGTTTTGATTTGTCTAATTTCGTTTGTCAATTATTCACGGAATGTATCCGTCGTCCATGATCATTATTCATTGTCCATGAAATATATTCCTTATCTATGGAATTTATTAATCGTCCATGTTTATTATTCATTGTCCATCAAATATATTCATCATACATGTGCATTATTTAGTATTTATTAAAGGTATCCATTATACACATTTTGCATCCCGTTACACACATCCATCGTTCATGTGTATTATTCACTGTCCATGAAATGTATACACCATACATGTGCATTATTTAGTATCTATTAAATGTATCCACCATACACATCTTGTATCCATCCTACACACTTTGCATCCATCTCACTGGTTTGATCATCTGTTTATCCCACAATAACGATTTCAAAACCATATTCATCCACCATTTTTTTAATGTCTTTGAGCGATAACAAAATCTCATAACAAACTAGGTTAGAAAAGAAACACCTGATAGGTAAAAAGTGAGATATTTTAATATTTAATTAAATCATTAAAAATCATTTGTTTTCTTTAAATATTTTAATTGAATTATTACAATTACAAAAATTAAAAATGAATTTTCTTTCAAACCAACACATAAACCGATATTATAAAATCAAAACCAATTCAAGGCTAAAATTAACATTATAAAAATAGCCAAACAAAAAAATTGCATATTTCTCATATTTTATTTTATTTCTCTTTGACTAATTTTTCTATATACTATGGTCATTAATTCACCATATGAATGGGATGGCCTTGGAGAAGAACAACACTATGGGTCCTGATCGATCCATGAACATCGACAACATTAATGGTAGGTAGAATGATTTAAATAATATCTTCGCGTATCATTAATTCTTTGAATTAAATTAAATATTATTATTTAATCCACACAAGCTATAACCTACAACAATCCAAAATTATTTACCAAAGAGGTTTTCAAATTCTAGGAGAGGTAAAAACATTATTTCAAGATGCATTCTCTCTTTTCTTAGTATACAAAAACACACATCATTAGCAGCAATAATATCATCATTAGCATTTAGCACCTATCAGCATCGAAGGTTTGAACATACCCAAAATGAATTTGGTATTCTCTTATCTATATAGTATTGTTTTCATAATTACAATGACAATTAATGGTACCAAAAAATGGTACACTCAATTTTTTTTTTTTTTTGAGATTCTAGCTTACACTCAATTTTTTTATGGTAATAAAAAATTAAGAGTCTAAATATGTACATCTCATCAGATAAGAGATCAAATAATGTTCTATTCAAATTAGCGTATTTTAGAATATGTATAGTTTCATTTTAAAAATCGTTCGAATTAACGACCTCTAGAATTTGTCTAGAACCATAGCATGCTATGACCATGATCCTATTGAGCTATACCGGATTGGGTGATTATTTTTGTGCATTGGTTGCAAGTTACAATGAATAACAATTACACTAAGCATAACCACTCCTATTCAAACCCATATTTAAACTCATTTAAATAGAATATAACATCCATGTCATCTTACCCCAAAAAGCTTATTCTTAGGAGATTCTAGCTTACGTCATGTACTAGAGAGAAGGATGTCTAGGGGAGAAGAACCTTGTGATTGTGGAAGAAGACTAGACCACACGCCATTTTCCTTTTTTTTTTTTTTACTAAACAAAATCAAAATTCAAATCTTACAAAATCAGCAACTTGCCTCTCACAATTTGTCAGCTCATATTTTTATATAAATCATTTAAGAAAAAAATCCCTAAATTCACTGAACCATTCCCCATACTTTAATGATTCTCCTCTTGATCTTCTCCCCAAAGACCTTTATTAATAACCCACCAAACAAGATCAACTTATAAAATCTCTTATAAACTCTACTTGTCTTCCTCTCTTTACTAGTAGTTATATAAACACATTCTCAAGTTCATACCAAACCAAACCAAACCCACTTCTTTGTTTTGGAGTAAAGTAAACTTCAAAACTTCTTCTTCTTCTTGTATCAAGAACTTCAGATTCAAGAACATAAAGGTATTTCCTTTCTCCCAAAAAAACTAACTAAAAGATTTTTTCTTTTCTCCATAACCATTTCACTAATCAAAACATTGACATTTTTCTCTTATAGATTTGGTTCATAAACGTCAAAGAACTCAGATTCGTCTACATTCTTGGATTCTGAACCATTTTTTGCTTCAATATCAAGCTACATTGGTTTGCTTTTTGCTTGCTTAGGGTTCACTGAAAAATCAGATCTTTATACAACAGAGTCATCATGGACATGGGAGAAAGAAACAACAACAGGAAAAACATAACATTTAGCCGTTTTCCGGCAACTCCATTACAGGAGAGAAGCAAGCAAGAGCTAAGAAGGACATTCTCTTCGTCTTCGTCGTCGTCTTCGCAGAAGAGGTTGATGATTCCTGCGAGTTACTTCAGTTTAGAGTCTCTGTTTCTACTTGTGTGTTTAACGGCGTCTCTTTTGATACTTCCGTTGATTCTACCGCCGTTACCTCCACCTCCGTTTATGTTGCTTTTGATTCCTATTGGGATTATGGTTTTGTTAGTGGTTCTTGCTTTTATGCCTTCTTCTTCGAATTCGAGTTCTAGTGGTAAACATGTAACAGGTTGTACTTTTATATAAATATGTCAGAGAAGACAGCGGAATTGAACTGCTTGCCCCTTTATTCATTTATCGATGTGTATATATATTACATGATAACTAGGTTATTCACAAATTAACATACTGGACTTGGGCCAATAACATCGAGGCCCAATACTCCCCCTCAAGGTGGAGCATGA
>OVAP01004769.1:0-13868 GCA_900406295.1 Aurinia saxatilis | reverse complement strand
ACTCCTAATAACGCTCGGCGTGCATCCTCATTCTTGAAGTAGCCGAGGGCTTTTGTCCACAGAGTCCTCGGCGACACTTATCACATGGTCCTATCCAGAAAGCCGAGCTCCTCCACATAAGACAAGAGCTCGGCATAAGGAATAAAATCTTGGTCATAAGGACGAGGATTTTAACTTAATCAACCCCTCGGCCAACCTTTGTCATTCTCGAAAGGCCGAGCTCGTCGTCACCTGATGGGACGAGCGATTAGCAGGAAGGCCCATATCTTGTTAAGGAAAGCCAAGGACATACATGCCCAGAACTAGGTGAGCCGACCTGAAGAGAAAAGGAAAGGTGAATCGGAAGGATACGAGAAGATCTAGGAGTTTAACACATCTCTAAGTCGGCATACTTCTGTATATATACTTCCTTAGGTTAAACTTGTAGATCATCCCTTTCTGGCTTAAGAACCCTAAAGCTTAAACTACGAAAGACTATCTTTTACATATCAATAAAGAAATTCTTTGCTAGATACTTCGTGTTTGTGACGAGCTCTTTGCTTCGAGTTTTCCCAAAAACTTCTCGAACAAATAACGATTGTGTGATTTTACCCACACAATTTGGCGCCGGCTGTGGGGAACCAAATAAACTTTCTCACAAGCCAAAACCCTAGCAAGCACCATGTCTGACAAACATCAAACTCCTCCGGCTGGACAACAACCAGGATCGGCCGAGCATCTTGCCGTCATACGCACTGTACGAGATGAGCAAGGCATGGAACGTCTCGAGGTGAATCCCGAGGCGTTTGCGACCACTCTGACCGAACTTGCCCGAAAGGCCGCCAAACAGGAGACTGCAAACCTTGGAATCCTCAGCTAGTTGAGCACGATTTCTACTCCGCTAAGCGCAACTCGTAAGCCCCCGAGGAGAGTTCTAATCCAGGCTCGAAGTTCCCTCAACTTCGATGATGGATTCCAGACACCCACCAATACCTTCAAGATAACAGATCCCACTCGTCTTCCTCCACCTCCTCCACGGAAAGGAGACCCAGCTCCTAACATACCGGTTGTCAATCATGAAGATCACAACAGGAGAGATTCGGAAGCCGATCAGGCCGAGGAAACTGAGGGACGAACCAAGTGTCCAGAGGCCGGCGTAGAAAATGTCGAAGTGTCCGACGACGAGCTCAACCAGTATGAGAAAGACGAGCAACGCGATATTTGCTCTGAACTGGAAGAGATGAGAGAAATGATCGCTCGAAGCAATGACGGATTCAAGGCTGTGCAGAACCAAGTGCACCGAGCAACCTCATCAGCCCCAGGAATGGACCGTATGCTGGAAGAAGCGAGACGAACTCCGTTCATCTCGGAAATCACAGCTGTCAACATTCCAGATCCCGGAAAAATGAAAATCCCATCTTCAAGGTTTTAACCGACCCAAAGGCGCACTTAGCCGCCTTCCACGTTGCTATGAACAGAGCACGATTCCCACCGGGACAAAGGGATGCCGGGCTATGCCTCCTTCTCGTCGAGCACTTAGATAGGGCAGCCCATTGTTGGTTTATAAAGCTCGACCCATACTCGGTTGACAACTTCAACACCTTCCAGAGTAAATTTCTAGCCCAGTATGTTATTGTGGCCGGAACCGAGCCAACGGGCAAGGATCTGTGGAACATAACACAAGGACAGAACGAGTCGATCCGCGGTTTTATCATAAGGTTCAAATACACCCTGACACAAATCTATGGGATGGGGGACGAAGCGATGCTCGAAGCCTTGAAGCAAGCATTGCTATTTACCGGGAAGTTTCGACGATCTCTTGCGAAACGTCATATGGTTATGATCCAAGAAGCCCTTCAACGAGCAGTCAGATACATAGCCGACGAGGAAGAAATGCTATCACTCCAAGGAAAATAAGCTCGCTCGACAAGCCGACCAGCTCCCTCAGTTATACAGCAACCGGCAAAAACCAAAACGGCTACCGGCCGCTACGTGGACCAATAGGGCCCATCACAAGGGGGATCCCACAACTAGCTCATGGACTACGACGAAGTAGATGAATGCTACTAGACAGAGGAAAACCCTGATAAAGGACGAGGTGGGGGTCGATCCAGAGGACGAGGTGGTGGCCGATCTGGAGGACAAGGAAGGGGACACTCAAACCAATGGCTCCTCCAGAATTCGTATGACGAGAATGCCTACTGCGAACACCACAAGAACAAGGGGCACAACACCGTAAACTTTAAAGTCTTTGGTGGCCTCTTTGGTGGCGGTTCACAGTACTGTTTTCATTCTGTGTCATCCATCAAGGCCTTCCAACGACAGGCTAACTCTGTATCCCAGATAACGTCCGACCGGGACATTCATGGCCACGACCTCTCCTTCGAGAGCGAACACGCTAAGGGAATCGTTCATCCTCATAATGACCCCTAGTAATAGAACTCGTGTTCAACGACTTCGAGGTTGCCTGGATCTTTATCGACACCGGAAGCACCGTAGATGTCATCTTTCGCGAGACACTCCGCCGGATGAACATCCCTCTCACCGAGGTGATTTACTCTCCTAAGCCATTAACCGGGTTTTTAGGGGAAACAACAATGACTCTGGGCACGATCCGACTCCCCGTCCAGGCCCAGGGCATCACTAAAATTGTGGACTTCTCCGTCGCAGATCACCCAACAATCTATAACATTATACTCGGGACACCATGGCTTAATGCGATGAAGGCAGTTCTATCTCCCTACCATATGTGCTTAAAATTCCCGACACCTCGAGGAGTCGGAATAATCCGTGGTAGCCAGCGAGAGTCGCGAATATGTCTCTTGGCCGAACATAAACACCGGTCGCCCATCACCGATCGAAAGCCGACCGGTTCAGCTGTGCCGACCATGATGACGAAAAACAACTGTGCATCGCTTTATAGCAATTACAGATTTCGGAGTCGCCGGACCGACCTGTGTGGAAATCGGCTCCCAACTTCAGGATCCCTTGCGCTCGGACATCATAAGATTGCTCGAGCAGAATGCGAGTACGTTTGCATGGGGGGGCGAGGATATGCCTGGCATCAGCACCCAGATAGCATGCCACGAGCTGAACGTCGACCCGTCTTTCAAACCAGTGAAACAGAAAAGGCGCAAGCTCGGCGACGAACGAGCCGCCACAGTCAACGCCGAGGTATATCGATTACTCAAAGTAGGTTACATAGTGGAATCAAAGTATCCCGATTGGATCGCTAATCCAGTAGTCGTCAAAAAGAAAAACGGAAAATGGCGCGTCTGTGTGGATTTCACGGACCTCAACAAAGCGTGTCCAAAAGATAGTTTCCCACTCCCTCACATCGACCGCTTAGTGGAGGCTACTGCTGGAAACGAGCTTATGAGTTTCATGGATGTTTTCTCCGGGTATAACCAAATCTTTATGCACCCCGACGATCGCAAAAAAACAACGTTTATCACGGATCGCGGAACCTACTGTTACAAGGTAATGCCATTCGGACTGAAGAATGCCGGCGCTACCTACCAGCGCCTAGTTAACAGAGTGTTCTCCAAACAGCTAGGCAGAACAATGGAAGTCTACATCGACGATATGCTAGTTAAGTCTCTAGTCACCGACGATCATGTACGCCACTTGGAGGAGTGTTTTAAGAAACTAAACGAATACAACATGAAGCTCAACCCGACCAAGTGTCGGTTCGGCGTCGAATCAGGTGAATTCCTCGGCTACCTTGTCACTAAGCGCGGAATCGAAGCTAATCCTAAACAGATCGCAGCTATTGAATCCACGAAGTCCCCGACAGAGGCAAACCATATCCAGTGCCTCACATGAAGAGTAGTAGCCCTAAACCGTTTCATCTCTCGCTCGACAGATAAGTGTCTACCTTTCTATAAAACTCTTCGTGACACTAAGAAAATCATCTGGACTGACCAGTGCGAGGTTGCTTTTCAACAGCTGAAACAATACTTGAAGACTCCACCAATCCTCTCGAAGCCAGTCGACGGAGAGCCACTGTTATTGTATATCGCAGTATCGCCATCGGCAGTAAGCAGCGTTCTGATCAGAGAAGAGGGTGGCACACAACGAGTAGTTTTCTATATTAGTCAGTCGCTGACGGGTGCCCAGGCCTGCTACCCGTTGATGGAAAGATTGGCATTAACGGTCGTCGTGTCAGCTCGGAAGTTACGTCCGTACTTCCAATCTCATGCGATCATCATCCTTACCACCTACCCCCTACGGGCCATCCTTCACAGTCCAAGTCAGTCTGGACGCTTGGCTAAATGGGCTATTGATATCAGCGAATACGACATCGAGTACCGACCACGTACCGCAGCTAAAGCACAGGTCCTAGCAGACTTCGTTCAGTCTGATATCACCGATAAGGTCGACGAGGACGAACTCCCAGATCCCAATGTCAACCTGCCGACGGATGCCTACTCGGTAGTCTCCGGTACCCCTAGCACGGCAGTCAAAAAGCAGGCAACAAAGGAAGGGCCGACCTGGACCCTACATTCTGACGCATCGTCATCCAAATTTGGATTTGGAGTCAGAATCTCCCTCACTCCTCCCAATGGAGAGGTAATCGAGCAGTCGTTCAGACTCGGGTTTGATGCCTCCAACAACGAATCTGAATACGAAGCCCTTATAGCTTGGCCAGAGGTTTGGAGGTCCATCGTCTTCATGCCTTATGTGATTCCCAGCTCGTCGTGATTCAGTTCCACAGTGACTACTCAACCCGAGAAGAACGAATGGAGGCCTATTTACAAGTCGTTCAAGAACTCGCTTTAGACTTTGAACAGTTCACCCTAACTCGGATCCCGCAATCCGAAAAATCCTGGGCCGACGCCCTTGGTGCACTCGGCTCGGCCTCCCCGTCTGACTTCCGCCGTGTAATCCCGGTCGAGCTCATTGAGAGTCCTAGCATCCAGGCCCCTGGTTTGGTCGCGACAGTCAATCCAATCCCAGATGAGCTCGGACTTGCTCCAATGGATGTTGACCCGGCGGCAAACCCTTCCACCTACGGCTGCGATAACCCATGGATATCCAAGCTTCAAGAGTTCATCATCGAAGGAACAGTCCCACGAAAACTTAAAGCCTAGGCCGCACGATATCCAATGACCAACGGGAAGCTCTACAAGTGGTCTTCCTCCGGACCACCCCTTCGTTGTGTGGAAGGAAGCGCAGCTCGGCAAGTTATGCAGGAGGTACACGACGGGTCTTGTGGAAATCATTCTGGTGGTCGTAGTCTTGCCCTTCGGATTAAAACTCACGGGTTTTACTGGCCGACCATGCTCTGCGATTGCGAACAATACCAGGGGGAAATGCGAAAATGTCCAAGAAACGCTCCGATGATACATCAGCTAGCCGAGTCACTATCTTCGGTCTCCTCGCCTTATCCGTTCATGGTTTGGTCTATGGATATCGTCGGTCCCATGCCTAACTTCAAAACAAAAAAACTACTCCTCGTCCTTACTGATTATTTCTCGAAGTGGGTCGAGGCCGAGTCTTACGCCAAGATTAAGGATACTCATGTAGAGCACTTTGTCAGGAAATTCATCATCTGCAGACATGGGATCCCATATGAGATCGTCACGGATAATGGCTCGCAGTTCATATCAGCTCAGTTCGAGGGATTCTGCGAGAAGTGGAAGATCCGGTTCACCAAGTCTACCCCTCGTTACCCTCAAGGTAATAGGCAAGCCGAGGAAATCAACAAAACAATAGTAGACGGGCTAAAAAAGAGATTAGACGCGAAAAAGGGAAAGGGGCCGAGGAGTTGGATGGCGTTTTATGGTCTCACAGAACGACCCCTCGTCGTCCAACCGGCGAAAGCCCGTTTTCCCTCGTCTATGGATCTAAGTGCGTGATACCAGCTGTGATGAAGGTTCCTGGACTTTGTCGGCAGCATGCTCCTGAGGACGACAACATCAATAACATCATGTTACTAGATCAGCTCGACTTCGTTGATGAGAAACGGGATTGTGCACTCATTCGTTTGCAAGGCTATCAAAAGAAAGTTGCCCAATACTACAACTCGCACGTTCGACCTCGGAGCTTTCGGGAGAACGACCTCGTCTTGCGCGAAGTATTTCAAAATACCGCAGAACCAAACTCGGGCAAGCTCGGCGCTCACTGGGAGGGTCCCTACCGCGTCACTGAGGTCGTGAAGCTGGGCGTATACAAGCATGTCGCTATTAACGGCAGGGTCATTCCATGCTCTTGGAATGCTCGACATCTGAAGAAATACTATCATTAGTACTCGGTCCTGGGCCCTAAAAAAAAAAGGAAACCTATCCAACACTTGAACTACAGGCTCGGCTTGATCCCTTTACAGGGTACGTAGGCAGCTCGTCTTCGGACGGGTCCAGCTAGCCCCCTCCTTCAAAAAGGGGGGAGTGGGAGTATCCTTACTCTACAATTTTCTTTACTCGGCATATATGCCTTAGACAACTTTTACTCATAGCAATACGATACCCGTCATTGTTGGCCACAATAACGATACTCTACACTACCTAGGTCTTTCACATATCCTCGTCTATATTTTTAACAGTGCACTATCTAAAACCCAGCTCATTTTAATCACTAGTCTATTTGCATCCTAACAACACTCTTAAACGCTTAGTCAAGCTAAAAAGATAGGATAACAAATGCTCGACTCGTGCGGAAAACAACAATATCAAAACAAGTTACTTAATCATCAAACGTTGGATAAAGCCATCCAGGCATTGTACTTCAAATCGATAAAACATTCATTGTCTCAAGCAAAGGCATAAAAAAAAAAAACAACAAAAAACAACAAAGAAATTCATTCTTTGTCTTCTTCTTCTTCGTTCCCGGCAGGCTCGACTTCAGAAAGATCGGCCTCTTAGTCTTTTGGGGCATCGGCGCAAGGTAAAGTGGCCGGAGGTACCTCCGGGGAAATAACCAATTCCCTCAGAATCCGGTTCAGAGCCGCATCAAAGGACTGACCGGCATCCTCATAATCCGCGCAACACTCCTTTGCCTCGGCCTCAAAATCCTCTAGAGACTTCTTCCCCTCCATCTTAGTCTCCTCGGCCTTGAGCTCGCCAAGCAACGACATATTCGCAGCGTTCTGGCGATCGTAGATCAGGTTTCTTAACAGGTCTCCGTTCAGTTCGGCAACCTGCAATCGAACGCCGTCCAACCTTGGCGCTAGCGACCCCTTGACATCTCTTCCGCCATGAAGAGACGATCGTTGTCGCGTTTGAGCTGGGTGCATTCCTCCTCCAGGCCCCTGACCTGCTCGGCCGCCAACCTCATCTCCTCATCAGCCTTGCCCTTCGTCTCGGTCATCTGGCCTTTCAGGATCCGAACTTGGGAATTCAGCTGGGACACGGTCCCCTCATACCAGGTCAAGGTACGATTGACCTCAGCGTTGAACTGCACATCAGAGAGCTACGCGTCAGTATGAATACTTGGGATAATATGGATGTTGGTGAGATTCTTTACCTGAATCCCCTCGTCAAGGGCTGGCACAGGTACCCACGGGAAGGTTACCTTGGAGAATAAGGCAGCCGAACTTGCGAACCCATCCTCAGGGATGTCCGCAGGTGGGGGAGTCTGTGCTGAAGCAGTGGCCGCCTTGACAGACTTTTTCTTCTTCGGCCTTGGCTGCTCGGCAATCACCCCCTCGGCTTCCACCACTTCCTTGGCCTTCCTCTTGGAGTGGTTTTTTAGCACAGCTCCTACAGGCCTCACCTCGGCATTTTAAGTAACTGTTGGCTGCTCGGCACTGGGAGCAGGAGGCATGATCGCCAGAGGATTCGGGTCAACAATTATGCGGTTGACTTGGACCGGGTTCGCAGCACGCTCGGCCTCCTCGGCTTGCTTCTTCATTTGAAGTTTCAGCTCTCTGAGATTGATTTGATGACTCATTTCTTGTAAGATCTCTTCGGTTAACTCTGGCTTGTCGATCGGGTCCTCGTCTTCCTCTTTCCTCCTCGGTGGACTCTGAAAAAGATGCTTCCGGCGAGAAACCTTCACCTTTTCTTCTCGCTTCCTCGACTCTGGACAGTGAGAACGACTTCTGCCAATCAATTGGTGTTTTCTTAACTTCTGCGAGATCGGCACGGAAAGCTTCTGATTAGTAGGGGCACGGCAAGATTTCTGCAAACAACAAAAAGAAAGTTATATCAGAATAGGCAAGACTTGAGATGGTCACAAAAAAAACTAGGACCCTTCCAATCGGATCCCAGCTAGACAAAATTAAAGGGACATTCGATCCCACAGTAGCTCGGCAAATCGGCACATAAAAGTAAAAATTTGACCACCAATGATCCTTCGATGGAAAACCATCGATTACTCGGCGTCTATGCCTGTTAGCTAGGTAGTAAGTCTTGGGGACTGACGTCGTGGCCTTAATGAACATAAGGTAACTTATGTAGTGCTCGGTCGTCAGCTCAATACCACACTCGTAACTCCGGACCAGAAGGCCCACTAGCTATCGTATGGCCCGTGGAGTAAGCTGGGCGAAGTTGGCTTTGTGACGGAAGAGATAGTCCATCATTATCTCCGGAATAAGAAGCCAGAGGAGCCCCCGTTGAAGAAACTCTCATACAAAGGGAAGCATCCCGTCGGCGGAGACTCGGGTCTGTCGTGATCTCCCAGAAGGATTAACTCCACCTCGGCCGAGATGTTATACCGTCTTCTTAATTTCCCTAGGGTGTGCTCGGTTCAGGAAGTTTTCCCAGATAGAATGTAGATTGCAGGAGGACCCCTCGGGCTCTTTTGGACATCCTTGTCCTTTTTAGCACAATCACCCTTGGATTTACTCTTCCCCAACTGCTCGGCATCGAATAGAGGGCCGTATCCTTTGTGATACTCTTCGGCCACGATTTTCATGAGTCGTGATAAGAGGATCGATTCCACAGCAAACAGATCTATCGGCCTTTCATCCTCGGCACAGGTCTTGTCTGACTCGGCATTCTCTACGGGCATCAACGGGTTTCCCTCAGGAATCACCTCGGCTTCGTTCCCTTCGTCGTTAGGCCTGGTGTTTTCCTCGGCGTCTATACCAGGACCTTCAAGGTCGGAATCCACCTCGTTGTCTGAATCACTCCACACAGTTCGGCGGAGCCGAGGTGGGATAGACTCTTCATCTAGGGCGTCCTCGCCATCCAAAGATTCGGAAATCCGCTAGGAGCGCGGAATCGTCGGTGTGACTCTCGCCGCTCTGCTAGGCGTCAACGTTAGCCGTAATAGGGGTCTTAGGGGACATTGTCGCTGGAAAACAATAGATAAACCTTAAATTTCTAGCGGCGACCTTAAAGAAACTAGCTATGAACACGAAGAACACTAAAGAGGAGAGAAGAGAGAGAACATAGCAATTTTACCTTGAGAGTAGATCACAACTGATGGAGAATGAAAAGAAATGAGAGACTCACAGGGGTTAAAAAGAACCAGTGTGGAATCCGAAAGGTATACCTCGAAAGACGCGAGAACTGTTCACATTCCAGCAACATTTAATTCATTTCGTCCAATAAACGCGAGCTCGGCATCATCTCACAACTCTGACTACATCGTGTGAGCAAGTGTGAATACAGTGAGCCGAGCATGCCCTGAGGGAGTAAAATCCCAGCTTAGTAAGTCTCTTACCAAGTGCCGAGGGAGTTTACTTGAACCACACGATCGGCGAAAAACAGAGACTCCTAATAACGCTCGGCGTGCATCCTCATTCTTGAAGGAGTCGAAGGCTTTTGTCCACAAAGTCCTCGACGACACTTATCACATGGTCCTATCCAGAAAGCCGAGCTCCTCCACATAATACAAGAGCTCGGCATAAGGAACAAAGTATTGTTCATAAGGCCGATGAGTTTAACTTAATCAACCCCTCGGCCAACCTTTGTCATTCTCGAAAGGTCGAGCTCGTCGTCACCTTATGGGCCGAGCGATTAGAAGGAAGGCCCATATCTTGTTAAGGAAAGCCGAGGACATCCAGGCCAAGAACTAGGTGAGCCGACCTGGGGAGAAAAGGAAAGGTAAATCGGAAGGATACGACAAGATCTAGGAGTTTAACATATCTCTAAGTCAGCATACTTCTGTATATATACTTCCTTAGGTTAAACTTGTAGATCATCCCTTTCTGGCTTAAGAATCCTAAAAGCTTAAACTACGAAAGACTATCTTGTACATATCAATAAAGCAATTCTTTGCTAGATACTTCGTGTTTATGACGAGCTCTTTGATTCGAGTTTTCCCAAAAACTTCTCGAACAAATAGTGATTGTGTGATTTTACCCACACATCAATTCCCAAACAATCAAACACTTCCACTTCAAGGATTAAATTATATGGCCTTTCATGTCTCTTGTTGATTTTCCCTTTCCTTTGAAAAGCGTCACACTTAAGCACGAACGCGTGGGCCTCACGAAACATTGTAGGCTACCAAACCCGGCTTGAAGCACCTTAAAGACAGTCTTGAAGGTTGCAAAGTGTCCACCATAAGCTGAACCATGGCAATGTAAAAGCACATCCTCGATCTCAATATCAGGTACGCAACGGCGAATGATGCCATCTTTGCAATGTCGATACAAGTAAGGCTCATCCCAAAAGTATTGCCTTATGTCGCTGGAAAATTCTTCTTGTTATAACCTGAAAACTCGGCTGAAGGTTTCTCCGCGGCAAGATAGTTAGCAATCTCAGATAACCAAGGAGCGGAAGAGGCACTTACAGCGTTTAAATCAATGAAAGGAGTGAAATGTGGGTCTTCCTCGTCTGGGTGTCGATCGACACTCATGTACGTGTCGGTCGGCACTCTTTGAAAATGCTCTGTTCTCGGCTCTGTTTTCCCGTTCAACATAAAGTGGCACTTCTCACAATTGAGTACCAATTTCTTCTCTTCACACCACTGTAGGACCCTGCAAAGATTTCCCAAGAAGTCATCAAACGAAGATCCATAGACGGAGAAGTCGTCCATGAAGAACTCCATGATGTCCTTAATCATATCCGTGAAGATCGCCATCATACACCTTTAAAAAGTCGCAGGAGCATTACATAATCCAAGTGGCATTCTAGGATATGCAAAAGTGCCATAAGGACATGTGAAATTGGTCTTCTCTTGGTCACCAGGATGTATTGAGATTTGAAAGAACCCGCTGTAGCCATCTAGAAAGCAATAGTAGGGATGATTCGCCAATCTCTCTAGCATTTGATCGATGAAGGGCAATGAGAAGTGATCCTTTCTGGTTGCAGCATTGAGCTTTCTGTAATCGATGCACATTCGATGTCCAGTGATGGTCCTTTGATGTATGAGTTCATCCTTATCATTTTTCAGAACAGTGATTCCTCCTTTCTTAGGCACAACATGAACGTGACTGACCCACAGACTTTCTGAAATTGCATAGATGATTCCAGCTTCAAGCAACTTCATGATCTCCTTTTTTACTACTTCCTTCAAGTTGGGGTTCAACCTCCTTTGATGCTCAACTAAGGACTTTTTCTCATCCTCAAGATGGATCCTATGAGTGCATAAATCCGGAGATATCCCTACAATATCATCAAGAGAATACCCAAGAGCTTTGTGATACTTGCGCAGCTTGTTAAGGAGTAGTGTGGACTCTGCATTCTTTAAGGTGGAACTGATAATGACTAGAAATGAGTAATTAGGACCAAGATATGAGTACCTTAGACCCTTGGGAAGAGGTTTGAAGTCAACCTTGTGTGCTTTAGACTCATCCCACTCATTTGAAGATGCAATTTTCGTCGGTGTTTTGGACATCACATCTTTGGACACCATATTGCACATTTGGTCGCTAGATTCGAGTATTCTTGAGAACCCAAGTGTTACATCATCCAAGTGGTAACATACAACTTTGCCATTGAAGGAAACATACAACTTTTGTTGTCCTTCCAAAAGTTGTTCCAACATGGACTCCATCTAATTATCTTGCGGTGGTGGTGATTGATAAGCATTGTTCCCATAGCTTCTCCCATGGTTGAGGTTCTGATGTGGCTTTTGATAAGAGCTGGAGAATAGTTTGGAGTAGGCCGGCTTGTTGTTGTATTGAGACTTTTGTCCATAATTTCCCCCTACAAAGTTCACATCCTCCTCTTGTTCCTCTTCTTGCAAGTCTTCGACATCACGCAAGTGAACACTCTTCTTGGTGGACTTGAACAGAAAATCAAGCTTCTTCTTTATGCTCTCAATTCGTCTGCTATCAATTCTATTGACATCTCCTCCTCTCTCATACTTTTTGAGCATAACTTGAATTTCTAGTGGCTACATTATCAATCAACTCATTAGCTTCTTCAGCAGTGTTAGTCAAGAAGTTACCTCGACTAGCAGAGTTTAAGATGTTCTGAAACTTCTCAGTGATGCCTCTGAAAAAGATATTCAATAAGGTCACATCATCGAAGTCGTGGTGAGGACAATCCCTCGTATATTCTTTGAATCTCTCCACCTCTTCAAAGAATGATTCAGTTGGTCCTTGCTGAAATCATGCTATCTTGCATCTGAGTTGGTTTGATCTTCCTTTGGTGTAAAAGTGAGCATCAGCCCAATTTGAGAGTCAAACAGCTGGAAGAGCCTTGAACCACCGTAGAGCCTTTTAAGCTAAAGAGAACTGAAAGAGCTTGCACACCACATAGTCATCTGGTACTCCATCTCCTCCGGAGGTGCTGCAAATGTCTACAAAAGTCTCCAAGTGTGCCATAGGATGTTGCCTAGCATGACCATGGAACTGATTTTGCTGCACGAAAGCTATCACTTGAGGGTGAATAGTGAAGCCTCTGTTTGTAAGAACAGGCAAGACAATTGGAGATCTGTTTGAGAGAAAAGAGTTTGGAGCATCATAGTCACCAAGTGTGACTCGAGCAGCTGTATTCCTTTGTTGCTGTCGTGGTGGGACCTGGTCATCTTTGTGGGTTTCTACCATCTTCTTCTTCTTTTTGTTTTCTTTTTCGACTCTTTCTAGCTCGGTGTAGTCTAAGAGGTTTTCAGAATTATCACTCCTCAACCGCATACACCTGAAACACCAAATAGAAAAACAAAAAGAAACTAGTTAGTAAGTAGATTAAATAAAAAATATAAAACCAAAGAAAACAAGCAAATCAAGTAGAATTCAAAAACTAGTATGCAAGTTTAATTTGGTCCCCGGCAACGGCGCCAAAAACTTAATACACAAAGTTTTATCCTATGTATTTCTAACTGCAAGTGCACATCAACTAATTAGTTATAGTACTTAAGGATCGAATCCATAAAGACCGAATAAATATGCAAACTACATTAAATGAATTCTAAATTAAATCTAGGATGATGGTTTTTAAGTTTCACTAACTGAGGTAGACACTAAGTGAATTTAAGGTGGTTACTAACAATTAAAACAAACGCTAGGCTTTGGGAACCTCAACTAAGACTCAATTCTGAACCAGAATACGGGCAGTGTCGGTCGACATTGGTGTGGTGTCGATCGACACTCGTCGTGCAAAAGTTATGTAACCATTAACTTTAGAACATGAACAATTCAATCATGGAAATCCAACTCTCGCTGAGATTAATTATTTTAGTTTAAACCCTAGAAAGACCAAATCTCTTTGAGAAATCCTATGGAATTTAAACTAACATTAACAAACCGATTCACTTGTCCACTAAGAATTCCAAACCAAATCTTTTTGAGAAAAGATACCTAGCTCCGTTACGATTGATTCCAGCAATTTATTAGCACTCTCATGCATAATAAATTCTGTATGATCTAGACTCTAGATGGCCAGCCTAAAGTATAGCATTAAGAACAATCCAAGAGAAGAGTTAAATCAATGGTACATAAATTAAGCTATCGTTAACATAAAGTAGTCATAGTTTAAGAACCATAAAACTAAATAATAAAGTACTGATATGTTGCATTTTAGGACCGTTTTCATGGTCGTTTTACATTCATT
>OVAP01004768.1:0-14000 GCA_900406295.1 Aurinia saxatilis | reverse complement strand
TAAGTATATGTTTATTATGATAAAAACCGGTAAAATACGAGATATATCAGTTACACCAGAATCGTTTGAGTGGGACAGGTTGGATTGTTAGGGACTGCAACGGTACACCCCTTTTCCATGGACTGAATGCATTTGCAAATCCTTCAACAAGGTTAGAAGCAGAGCTTGAAGGTTTCATATGGGCGGTCACTTCAGTGGCAGACTTGCATATCCAAAATATCATTTTCGAGTTCTCAGATTATCAAGTATTGAAGGCAATTCGCAGACCAACACAATTCCCAGCAGTACGGACGTTGCTGAATAGGGTTTTCAATGCGTTGGACTCTATACACGATTGGTCTACTTTGAGTATTACTGTATCAGGTAATCAGGTGGCTATCCGCATTGCCGTCAGTGTAACAATGGACCATCGGTACCAATCATACATATCTCGTTCTGGACCGGTGTGGCTACTTCATCTTTTGGATTTAGAGTGTGTAGCTCGTTGATTTGGTTGTTGTCTTACTTTATGTTCCTTACCTATTGGTTGGGTGACTATATCACTCCTGTAAGGCTTGATGGCCTAACTTTTATTGAATTATATCGAATAATATCATTGAGACAAAAAAAAGAGAAGGTATGACATAAAATACGCAGAAAAAGAGTTGTATTATCTGCACTCATTTAAGTTTTTTAATGTTAGAAAAGAGAACTTTTACCAATAGCAAAGTTGCTATTCACGTGAGAAAAACATTATGATGTAAAGGAGACCCACGAGGAGAATGATAGATTTTGGAGGAAATAAAAGTCTAAAAGTTTCTGATATGAAGAGGATGGTGTAAAAGTGTTAAGGTGCTAAACCACGCGGTGGTGGGAGAGTGGTTCTTCGTTTGGTGGAGGAGTTGCCCTGTTGGTCGAGGTCAGGGATTGATTTTCTTCCGACGTAAAATTTATTCTCTTTATCCGGTGGTCACATGGGTATGAGTCCATTGCTTACGATCCATTTGAAAACCTGGACGGGGGCCTATCCATGGGTTGCCCTTTCCCCATGGTGATTAGTCTCGGACCCCTCTATAGGTCCCGGGATGCACCCTGAGTTATCACAAAAAAAAAAGTTTTTGATATAAAGAGGATACAAGTCTATAGACCCAATTCTATTTGGTGAACAAGTAGTATGATATACACAAATATATTGACTTTTCTAAATACAATATTCCCGTTGATTTTTTAATTTTCAAAATCTTTTTTTTAGGTTTGGTAGGCTTCGCCCTAATTAATTAAGAAGAGCATGGGAAAAACAAAGAACTAAGCATAAACACAAAGGATTGAGAGTAAAAAATTTCGAGCAGCAATAAAAGACATCTGGATCTTTATGGTTGTGTGGTTTCGTTTCACAGAAATTACAGTTTATTCTAAATCATTGAACAAATTCATTTACGCGTGTATCAGAGCATCCATCCACGTAGGGTATGTTGACACGGTCCAAAAAATCTGAAATTGTTGTATGTCACCACAAAAGTAAAAGGTTGCAATGGAGAAAAATGAAGGAACAAAGATTTTATTCACGAATTATGGGTTACACTTATAGTGTGAGTCTTCAGATCAAACACAAACTTTTATTTTTTTTAAATATAATGAAGTTGAACACATTACACCATTTATTTAGTTTTCAATATTGAAAACACGGACATGTATTTTTTTTGTAGATCTTTGTCACCAAGCAATGTGCTTCGGAAATAGGTTTCATGGAACGTGTGTTGCCCCTATAAATTTGAGGGAAATAGATCCAACCACTTGTGAGAACCAAAAACGCCATCGTGAGCATCCGAGACACTGCTGGTCTCAGTGCCCACCGACGCCCAAACGTTGTTCTCTTCACCACCATTTCCGCCACAGTACCAGTCCCTTGTATAACATAGTACAAAATGACTCCCCCTGAAGGCGCCTCACGACTCATTTGGAAGAATAGAAGCTCGTGAAACAAACCAGAGATGATGAACGTAGTAAAAACTCGCATGAGTTTAGCCAAACCGGAGTTGCTTTTGTAAACAGCCCGCGTGGGAGCGTAAACGCCTGACCGGAGAATAGATGAGACCATGGGGTTCCACCGGCGACCCCAGAAGTCTTGAAGAGAGGTGGCTAAGTATGGTTCATCGAACATTGGCTCCAGGTCGCACCCTAGAGTGACAGTGAGCACAAGTTTGAGGAGGGTCAATGAAATGTCTAGAGACACGTACATTTCCAGAGGATAGAAACCCCATAACAGAATCGGGGGAAGATTGTGTTTGTAATCTTGCACACATACCAACACTCCTAATATTGCAACTTTAGTGGCGAAAACCCATTTGGGGAAACTAGGTTGATATTTATTAGGGGTTTGTTCACGTTTCTTGATCGGTAAGCAAGTGAAACATATAAATTGGAGGAGATTATAGGGAAGTGGGAAAAGAGGACCTTTATCAAAGGCAAAGAGGATGAGCTTTAAAGTTCCCATCCCTGTAAGGCAAAACATTATGGTGCAGACAAAAAGCGGACTAAAGAGGAGCATGGGAAAAACAAAGAACTGGACACAAACAGGAAGGATAAAGAGTAATCGAAGACTCCCTGCCTCGATTCTGGGTGGTACGTAGTAGCAGTAACATACAGAAACTATTGCACAAGCCCATACTTGGATATATCTCAAGACTTCTTCCTCCATTTCTCAGATCTTTCTTTTTTTTGTTTTCTTTTTTTTGGCGGTGCTAAGTTTTTGCAATCTGCGATCGAGGTTTTAACTAGGTTGTTGCGTGTATTCGGAATGAATAAACAACATGGGGATGTGGTTTAACAGGTATACCTACTAATGAAGGACCAGGTTTTCTTGTACGTTCTCCCATATGAGGCTGGCTATTGTGTGTATAGTTAAAATATATATTTTAACTCGGTTGGTGCGTGTATTCGGAGTGAAGTACTAGGTTTTCTTCTACGTTGTCTCCTATGAGGCTGGCTATTGTGTTGTGTAAGGACGAATGATCTATTAGCCAGGATGTACTATTTGACAAGTACAATACATATATTTTCTCTATATTTTATTCACGTTGCCAAAAGAAGGTACATGTGTTTCCCTGTTTTGTGGGAAGACACTTTGTAAAATATGTGTGATGAGGATGCTCTTACGACAGAAAACACTTATAAGAGTTTAATCCTTTTTTTTTACTATTTCAGTTTTTCTTTTTAAGATCTCATTGATAAATATGCTCTATAACATTAGCAGATAGAATGGTTGGTTAAGAAAAAAAAAAAAAAGTGTACACTAGAGAAACTATTGTCTTGTACCCGCAAGTACTTCGACGTATTTATCATAATTTAACTAATATGACATCTGATTCAGCATCTACATAGACTACATTAGCCAATTCATGGTTTGACAAGCTAAAATGGCCACAAGCAATAGTTTTGGTACCAACACTTTTGAAAATTGGATTTCCTATATAAATTTGTTCATGAATTGCTGTATATGCAATGTCAGCATGAAAGAAAAAAGTTGCAATGGAAAACTGTTTTTTTTATCAAGAACTTGAATATGTGTTAGTTAAGTTGGATATGAATCTAGACGGTAACATAGTAATAACTTTAACATAAACAATTAGGTTGTAAATCCTGGCCGCAATGGACGAATGTTAATTAAGGAACTAATTTTTATTCACAAATGATAGGTTACAGTATGCAAGTCTTACAGATAAAATACAACTTTCTTTTTCTTTTATTTTTTTGTTAAAGGAGCTGACCACAACTTATGTAATTATTATTTTTGGGTAGATTTGTGTCACGAAGCAGTGTATTTTAGAGAACGAGGAGCTAGGTTTCATGGACGTGTGTTGGCCCTGTTAATTTAAGGTAAGTGAGCCAACCAACCACTTGTGAGAACCAAAACCGCCATCGTGAGCATCCAACACACTGCTCTCACTGCCCACCACCACCCAAACGTTGTCCTCTTCACCGCCACTTCTGCTGCAGTACAACCCCCCAACAACACATACAGCAAAGTGATTCCCCATGAAGGCGTCACACGAGTCGTGTAGAAGAACAGAAGCTCGTGAAACAAACCGGAGACGATGTATGTAGTAAAAACGGCCATGAATTTAGGCAAGCCTGAGTTGCTTTTGGAGACGCGCTGCATGGCTTAGAGTATCTCTTGACTTCTGCCTTCAATTCTCAGATCTTTTTTTTAGTTGCTAAATTTTTGTAATCCGCGAGCTTTTAACTTGGTTATTGCGTGTATTTCAAAGAAATCGGAATGGATAGACAACATATGTAATTGAACAGGTCAACTACGACGGACCAGGTTTGCTTCTACGTTCTCTCTTGAGGCTGGCTCTTGTAATAGGTACATATTTTTTTTTCTCTTTGTCAAAAGAAAGAATACGTGTGTTTCCCTATTTTGTATATATTAGGATAGAAGACACTTATTATATGTCTCATCTTTGGTATCATTTAGATAATTTTTTAATAGCTAGCTTGATCAAATATACATAATTATTAAATTAAGTTTCTTTGTTTAAAAGTCAAAATCTTACAGGTGTTTACTTTGTTTAGCTCAACTTATAGCATAAGCATCACTTAAATTAAGGAGGGCATATCACGTAAAACATCTAGAAAACGAGTTGTATTAACGTAAAACAAAACTGTCAAACTATACTCGTAGAAATCATTAGATAAAGGGTCCCTTAATCAAACTATAAGGGAAAAGAAGATACAAAACGTAAAGAATATAAATAGAATGTAGGACCCTGAATTTTACTAGGGCATAATCTGATAATTTGTAAAAAAAAATATTAAGAACATATCATAAACATAAAGATATCAAAAGTTTAAATGATTTGGAAAGCAGAATCGAGATCTAGATCTCTTTTTTTAATTCAAAAATTGTTCTGTAGTATGACGGTTCTTTGACAATTCCAGGATACAACTACAACCATCTTTTGATCAACAACACTCTACGAAAAACCTATCAAATTATAAATATGTGTTGTAATCGGAGACAACTAAGAAAAAAAAGAAAGAAAATTGTTGATGTTCTTGTTTAACGTACGTTTCTGTACGTGTGATTTTCTATAGGCATAGAGAAGTGCCAAAGAACTTTTGGCTTTTTATGCTTTTCACAAGCAAACCTATGAAATAAATCCACCTTGATTATCCTTTAATAAGGAATCATTATGACAAGGTTCTTTCAATTTCTAACTCTTAAAT
This sequence comes from Aurinia saxatilis, assembly GCA_900406295.1. NCBI lineage: Eukaryota > Viridiplantae > Streptophyta > Magnoliopsida > Brassicales > Brassicaceae > Aurinia > Aurinia saxatilis. The sequence continues at coordinate 8,792 of OVAP01004768.1, read as the reverse complement.
CAAAACCAAAAAAATATTTTATCACATCATGTAACGTTTCCAATAGTTTTGATTAATTAGGATATTTTCTTTTATGATTTTGTATTAAATAAATTAATCACAAATTTCATGTTAGATGTTTTTGAACTGATTCTTTATGGAAATGTCCTCATGTAAACCTTGTAGAATTTTGACTAGATGATTTGGCAATTCCCTACGTACAAAAATAGTAGGTGAGAATTGAGAAACCGTTATTTACTTCATAAATATAACATTTATCAGTTAGGGTTTAATGAAAAAAAAACATTTCAATTCGATTTTTTTTTGTAAAATTACATTCGAAGTTAGAAAAATATAAAATAAACATTCAACTCAACTAAACCATGCAAAATAATACTCCAACTCAATTTTTTGCAAATTTATCCTTCGAAAGTGGCATGACGTAGAGAAAAATAGCATAAAAGTCAAAAATAAAATAAAAAACCAAACTCGAATTTCAGTTTCGATTTTTATAGGCACAACAGATAAATTTTTTATTTTTGGGCACATATGAGAATTTTTATTTCTTTCCNCAGATAAATTTTTTATTTTTGGGCACATATGAGAATTTTTATTTCTTTCCGAATCAAATACAGTCTATTAAAGAAATCTAAGATAGTTTACTATTGAATGTTTCTTCAGATTATTGGTTACACATCTATTAGAATATCAATATATTACGAGTTTGAATCCAAAACGAAACTGATTTTTTAATAACTTTTGTGTCATATTCGGATAATAAAAATACAGCAGTGGGTTATATTGCACGGTTAAATTGAGTTGAAAGGTTTATTTTGCACGGTTTACTTGAATTGAAGAGTTTTTTTATATATTTTATAATTTTGAGGTTAAATTTGCAAAAAAATCAAATTAAAAAGTTTTTTTTTGCATTAAACCCTATCAATTACTATCAATTTCTATTAACAAAAAGAAAGAAAAAATGGACGTCATTTTTTGTGTTTTGGTCGACCAAAAACATATATTGGATTAAATTGAGATGGGATCGTGAATCAGATCTATCCAACCACGAGTAGATATAACGAAAACCGGGATAAAGAGTCGGATCCAAAACCGGATCCGGTTTCCACATTAGGTATATCCGGTTAAACCCACCCGAGAACCCCTAAAAATCGGGTCTTAAATAAAAACCCAAACCATCCATCGGATCTGATTATTCATCGATCCAGCTTCTTCTTCTTACCCGTAACCCTTAATTAAAAACCAAAACTCCTCGGATCCTCCGATTGTGTACGTCTCCACAGATTCTGACTCCTTTTCTCCCTTTTATATATTCATTCATAAAGGTACTCCAATTTCAAACCTTTTTTTATGCTTTTCCCTCACTCTCTGATACCAATTGCTTCATTTGAAACCTGAAAGTATGTTTCTTTATTGCAATTCTCAAAAGGGTGTGTTTGTTTTCACTGTATGGAGCTTGTTTCATCTTAATTATCTTAGCTTTGTGATGTTGTGTTTGTGTTATTGTTGAAGAATGTGATTCAGTTTGATCTGTTTTTGCAATGGATTTTGTTTTGATCATAGCTGATTGTAAGAAAGTGTTTTGTTTTTTTCAGTTCTAAGGTTTGTTGTTTTAATCAATGTAGTGGTTTTTTGTTGGGGTACAGTGAATAGGAGATGGATGAATCAAATGAGATCATACTGCAGAAATCAAAGAGATTGACATCTGTTGTGTGGAATTACTTTGAGAGGGTGAGAAAGGCTGATGTGTGCTATGCTGTTTGCATTCAATGTAATAAGAAACTCAGCGGTTCGAGTAACAGCGGGACTACTCATCTTCGGAACCATCTTATGCGGTGTCTCAAGAGAACGAATCACGACATGTCTCAGTTGCTGACACCTAAGAGGAGGAAGAAAGAGAATCCTGTTACTGTCGCTACTATCAGTTTCGACGAGGGTCAGGCCAAGGAGGATTATCTTAGGCCTAAGTTTGAGCAGGACCAGAGGAGGGACGAGGTTGTTTTGAGCAGAGGGAGTGGAGGAAGGTTTAGTCAAGAGAGGAGTCAGGTTGATCTTGCGCGTATGATTATACTGCACGGTTATCCGTTGGCTATGGTTGATCATGTTGGTTTCAAAGTGTTTGCGAGGAATCTTCAGCCGTTGTTTGAAGCTGTGCCTAATAGCACCATTGAGGATTCGTGTATGGAGATTTACATTAGAGAGAAGCAGAGAGTGCAACACACTCTGAATAATTTGTATGGTAAGATTAATCTTTCGGTGGAGATTTGGTCTTCTCGGGATAATGCTAACTATGTGTGTTTGGCCTCTCATTATATCGATGAGGACTGGAGGCTACAGAGGAATGTTCTAAACTTTATCACCTTGGATCCTTCTCATACGGAAGATATGCTCTCGGAAGTTATCATCAGGTGTTTGATGGAATGGAGTCTTGAGAGCAAGCTTTTCGCTGTTACGTTTGACAGTTTTTCTGTTAACGAAGAGATTGTCCTGCGGATTAAAGATCACATGTCTCAGAGCAGTCAGATCTTAATCAACGGGCAGTTATTTGAGTTGAAAAGCGCCGCTCACCTACTGAATTCTCTTGTCGAAGATTGCTTGGAGTCTATGAGAGATGTGATCCAAAGGATTCGAGCAAGTGTGAGATATGTCAAGAGCTCACAATCAACCCAAGCAAGGTTCAACGAAATCGCTCAGCTTGCCGGAATCAACTCCCAGAAGATCTTGGTTCTTGATTCTCCTGTTTCATGGAACTCTACTTACGCCATGCTTGAAACTGTGCTGGAGTACAAGGGTGCGTTTTGTCATTTGCGGGATCACGATCACGGTTTCGATTCAACTCTAAGTGACGAGGAGTGGGAATGGACAAGATGCGTCACTGGTTATCTTAAACTTATAGTTGAGATTGCCTCTGATTTTTCAGGAAATAAGTGTCCGACAGCGAATGTGTACTTTGCTGAGATGTGTGATATCCACATCCAGTTGATCGAGTGGTGCAAGATCCAGGACGAGTTCTTGAGTTCTCTGGCAGGGAAGATGAAGGCTAAATTTGATGAGTATTGGAACAAATGCAGCCTTGTTTTAGCAATCTCCGCGACTTTAGACCCCCGGTTCAAGATGAAGTTGGTGGAGTATTACTACTCTAAAATCTATGGCAGTACAGCTCTGGATCGTATCAAGGAAGTGTCGAATGGTGTCAAGGAGCTTCTTGATGCATATTCGATGTGCTCAGCCATTGTTGGTGAAGACTCTTCCTTCTCTGGCTCTGGCTTAGGTAGAGGTGGTATGGATTCTAGAGACAGATTGAAAGGATTCGACAAGTTTCTCCACGAGACTTCTCAAAACCAAAACACATCATCAGATTTAGATAAGTACTTGTCTGAACCGATCTTTCCCCGTAGTGGGGAGTTCAACATCCTGAATTACTGGAAAGTCCATACACCGAGATACCCTATCCTCTCTATGATAGCGCGTGATATTCTGGGGACACCGATGTCAATCCTTGCGCCCGATTCAACATTCGACTCTGGGACCCCCATGATTGCTGATAGCCAGAGTTCCTTGAGTCCTGATATAAGACAGGCTTTGTTCTGTGCACATGATTGGTTGTCTACTGAGGCAGAAGGTAAAATCACAAACTCTCTTTTAAGTACAATTATCGAGACACAAAAGCAAGTATCTACTATTTACTGATTTTGTCTTTGAATTTTATAACGAGCCAAGAAATTCTGCCATTGTCATCTAGACAATATTAAAGGTACTGAGGTTTTTCTGTTTCTCTCTTCCTCTCTTATATCATCATTTTGATTGAAAAGTCTTTTATTTTCTCGCAATAAGCATCAGCTTTGTTGCTTACAAATTGGTATGCATCGTGTAGGATGACCAGATTATGGAATATCACTCGTAGTTCTAAAGTGATGAAGAGAAAGCAAAAGGTTTTCTGATGGTTGTGTGGTGAAGATTTGGGGACAGAAAGTACAGAATTTTACTTGTTTAAATGTTGAGTTTGCAGTTTATATTTATGCATTAGAAAGATTAACTTGATGAGGAGACGTTCTTGTAACAAATAGAAACCTTTAGTTTGAAGCAAAAGAGAACAAGTTAAAGCAGTCACTATTGTTCTGTTATTCTTCTTTCGACTCCGGCAATTCGAGGAATGGTGGAAGTAGGAATCTTCAATGAATAAAAAACTCAAATAAGCTCGTGTAATAAGATTAATGTAAACAAAGATGTGTTGTAACGTAGAGCTACATGTTCGTAAATCGTAGTAGAATACAAAAATTGTAAATGAATCATAGGAGAAATCAAAGTAAGCAGACTCATTATGGTGAAACTACCTGCAAGATAATATAACAATGAACAGAGGAGAGACGAATTGTGTGCTATTGTGGGATTTACGTTCTCTTGTTGGGTTCGAAGACGTATTTGATCAACGATTCTTTGATGGAAAGCATCTCCGGAAACTCTTTGCTGAGCTTGGCACCATCCATCTCATTGTTGCTCCGTGGTGCGACAATGACCTTAGCCTGTTCTTCCAAATTGAAGTTGGACCATTTGAAATCTGGATCGATGTAACTCTTGTACATCTCTAGGATCTCGTTATGACTCACAACTCCTGGATTGGTGAAGTTCCATATTCCCCTTAGATTTCTCTTCGCCATCTCGATTGAGATTGGTAGGAGTTCATCTAGTATAGTCATGCTGTTGGGAATGTTCACCACTTTGTTGTAACGCGAGATCTTCGTGATAAAGTTTCGTGGATTGTTTAAGTCGGATGAGATTGGCATCCTTACTCTTAAGGTGCAAACATTGTCAAACTCTCTGAGAAGCTCCTCGACCTGGCAATAATAAAAAGAGAGGATTTATGGACAGAGTTTCAAGAGATTGAAGGTCAAATGAGATTTGGTTATGTGATATTATATTATATTACCATTGCTTTTGTTTTTGAGTAGAAGGAACCGGTGAAATTTGGTTTGTCTTCTTCCTTGAATCCAATCCCTGAACCTTCTGGATGGGCAGCGTCATACTCGAATATACAACCCGTGGCGAAGTTCATCATCAACAGATTGTTCTCTCTACAAACATCTGCCAGAGTCAAAGTACCAGCGACATTGACTCGGATAGTCTCTGTTTTGTGAGACTCGCACCAGTCAACATTGGGTCTGCCTGTTAAACCAGCTGCATTGAAGACATGAGTAGGTTTAACGCTGCGAATATCCGCCATGAGAGAAGCTCTGTCCTCTAGTCTCCCTTTGCCATACTCGTACGTTATCCCTTGCTTCTCACATATTTTTCCTAGAAGACCACCAAGCCACCCAGTCTTCCCATAGATGAGGAATTTTAAGGATGGTTTGTCTCCTGAACCACCACTCTTGGTGGGTGTTTTCACTGTGAATGTCTGATTACCATCGCCATCCTTGTGCTCGTCAGAGCCATCAGAGAGTCTATCACCGGGCATCATCAGCATCCGTGGATGAGGAAGCAGAGCTCCAGAAACATCGCCCCACCAGTCAGGGTTCTCAGTGTACCATTGCATTGTCTTCTTCAGTCCATCTTCCCAATTGGTTCGCTCCGACCATCCCAATTTCTTCAGCTTCTGGTCATCGAGGAAGTACCTCTGGTCATTGAATGGTCGATTCTCCACATACTGAATGGTGGAGTCAGGGTCTATCCCAAAGAGCTTGCTGATGTCATTAGCCACATCAATCACTCTCCTTTCTCTCGTTGTCCCAATATTATAAACATGGTTAACTTCCCCTTTGTGTAGAACAACCTCAAACGCCTCAGCAACATCTTCACAGTACAGGTAACTCCTCACATTAGATCCATCTCCATGAATTGGAAGAGGCTTTCCGTTCATAGCCAACAGAATAAACTTAGGAATCAACTTTTCAGGAAACTGGTTAGGACCATAAACATTATTCCCGCGAGTCGTTATAACAGGCAACCCATACGATCTCCCATATGCCATCACAAGCATCTCAGCACCAGCCTTGGTAGCAGAGTAAGGATTAGTCGGGAGCAACTGAGAAGCCTCGCAATTCCCAACCGAAGCATCCTCATCAGTCTCTCCATAAACCTCATCAGTACTCACATGAATAAACCTCCTGATCTGTCCAGTGACTTTACAAGCTTCGAGAAGAACATGAGTACCATAAATGTTATTCTTGGTAAACTCAAAGCTATTCCCGAAAGAATTGTCGACATGGGTCTGAGCAGCGAAATGCATAATGGTGTCGATGTTCTCGGTGATGAGAAGGTAGTTAACAAGATCAGCACTAGCAATGTCTCCCTTGACAAACTTGAAGTTGGGAGAGGATTTCGAAGGATTGAGGTTTTTGAGATTAGAGCAGTAATCGAGCTTGTCGAGCACAACGATCTTGTAGTCAGGGTAGCTACGAACTAGCCTGTTGGCAACATGGGAGGCTATGAATCCAGCAGCCCCAGTGATGAGGATGTTCTTAGGCTTATATGTAGCCATTTCACGTCTTATATCTGCAACATCAAATTGCAAATTAAATCATTTCAGATCTATCAATTTTGAAAATTCCAGGTACATGCTCAAGCTTAATCTTAATTAAAATTGAACTAAATCTCACGCCATTCAAAACAAAATCTAGCGAAATGTGAAATGATCAGAAAGCAAACAAAAATTTAGATCCAGATCTAGAAGTGGGAATAAATGTAGCAATCGAATTCTCGAAATAGCCTAGATTTAAGCAGCGGATCCAAATAGCAAAACGATGAACAAGGATCAATAGACATAGATCATAAAAGCAGATCAGAGAAAATTCAAAATCATGTTGCTACATTAACGAATTAGCTTATCACGTACCAGGTATATGGATGCAGCACAGAATTGAAGAAGATCTTTGCAGAGGAAATAAATGAAAGAGAGAAAGAGAGGGAATCGAAAACGAGCGTCTGAAAACAGTAAGGCCTCTCTTTCATTTTTTTTGTAATTTTTGAGATTGTTACGGAGAACCAGGGAACTTCGAAATGACTAAATTGCCACTACTACGCTTTCCAATTTACCGTAGATTATTTTTTTCCTCAACCCCCAAAAATATAGGCAATCCAGAAATTTCGATATGTGTCCGCATGAATTTTTTTTTTTTTTTTTTTTTTTTTTTTTTTTTTTTTGTTAACCGGGGGTATCTGGGCCGAAGCCCAACTAATCCCCAGGGGGACAGTACCGACGACTAGTCCGGCCCCGGGTTTTCTAATGAGGCCTAAAGCATGGCCCCATCTTCGTCTGGCCAAACAATGATAATTTAGTTTCCGGTGGGAATCGAACTCAGGACTGATAGGTCCATATACCTTGCCCCAAGTCAATTACAACCACTAGACTACCATTGCTTGGTTTCCGCATGAATTTCGGTTTCGCTATTTTTCGATTTAGATTACTCAAATGGTAACTTCAATTGTAATGTAGAAAAAAAAAAAGAAAAAAAACTTGTGTTGATTTTCGAATGAAACAAAATACTGTTTATATGTTCCTTTGTATGATAATATTACTACAGATCTTGTCATTCAATGCATTACGCAGTAGTAGTCCCCCGTTTTGGCGGGATTGGTTTATTGATATTTACCTATTAGCAAACAAAACCTCATTATTGTTTGTGGGCTTTTAACTCTCTCTGGTCCACATATACAAAAATGGGCCACCACTTTTGCCAGCCCAAATATTTGTGTGTTGTTAACTTGGATTATCCGGATTTTCTACTACCAAGCTTAAAGGTCAAAGTTTCCTCTCTGTTTTTTGATAATGCGTATATTATAATCTTTGGGGATGAATTCAGCCTTTAATCTATTCATGTCTTTTAAAAATTTGCTATCGACAAATGATTCGAACTAATGAGTAATCAGCTCTTCTTTCATAAAAAAACCACTAGATCAAGACCAGGTGAAACATCTTATTTATCAAGAATTTAGACAACGCAATCATCTGACAACATTCTAAGATGAATTGATTAGTAAAACACCCCAGTCCGCAAGATATGTAAGTGGGTCGAAGTCTAGTGTTTCCCTGTTAACCCACGTTACAATAAGATTGACCAACTATAGGGGAACTATAGTTGAAAATCATTATTTGCGGCGCAAATGGCATTACGTATGGAGTTGGGCTTTAAGCACCCTTTTCTGTATCCATTATCATCCACACGTCTATAACAAGTTTGTTTTGTTTTCCCTTACAACGATTGATCAACGTACATGAACGTTTACTAATCAACATATATAATTAATAATTGTGTGTGATGTTTACCGTTTACGTGACAATATATGTACATCTCAACTTTGAAAAAAAAATTGTCATCTAACGTTCCATTTTTGTAGATCAACGTAACCACTTCACTGTATACATATAATGCTGGTGTTATATCACTCATACTATATATTAAAGATATACGATTTGCATAAGTTAACAAAGCTCGGTTGTTTCTTTATTTTTGTCTTTGCGTTTCTATATATGATGTATAACTCAGAACTGCAAACAAAAAGAGGGATCTACGTGATAAGAAGATAAACCTAACCTGCTTAATGAAAAATAAATGTGTCGTGAAATAAATATAAGACCCCCAAATTGAATACATATACTCCATATATTATTAGAGTGTTATCAGTATATATATATTTTTTTTTTGATAATTAAGAGGTTCTGAGCCTACAAACTCGTATATTTCCAGACCCGAGACTAGATAGCATACTATCGGTTAATTTATTTCAGTTAAAAAATAATTGATTAATTTTTTTTTTAACAACAATCTAGCTTTATTACTTAGTCAAAATATTCGTGT
>OVAP01004767.1:0-12792 GCA_900406295.1 Aurinia saxatilis | reverse complement strand
ATTTTTTTTTTTTTTTTTTTTTTGCTATTAACATATGCGTTTGAGCCGAGCTTTAAAATCCCATCTGTTTTACTTGAATAAGTGTTAAGACCGCTCAGGGATGTAGATAGACCACCTTTTAGGACGAGCTGGGTTTAGGCAGTGCACGTTTAGAATATAGACAAGACTATGTAGGAGACCTAGGTAGTAGTGTTGAATTTCATCATTGTAGCCAACAATGACGAGTAGCGTGTAGCTTTCGTGTTTGTAACATGACTAAGGCAAAAGATGTCGAGTAAATGGTATGTTGTTATCGATATTACGAACAAATGGTTAAGGCAATAGATGCCGAGCATATGCTACGCTATTTTCTAGCTAACGATGTTCCGAGTAAACAAGGAAGAGTATGGGTACTCCTACTCCCCCGCCCCCCCCCCCCCCCCCCCCCCCCCCCCCCCCCATTTTTAAGAGGGGGCCTAGCTGGACCCATCCGAAGATGGGCTGCCTACATACCTTATAAAGGGATCAAGCCGAGCCCGTAGTTCAAGTTTTTTTTTTTGCTTAGTATCAAGTACTAGCGGTAGTACTTTTTGAGATGCCAAGCATTCCAAGAACGTGGAATGAATCTTCCATCCATCGTGACGAGTTCGCAAACACCAGGCTTGACGACCTTAGGACGCGGTAAGGTCCCTCGCAGTGTGCGCCGAGCTTGCTGGCGTTTGGTTCTGCTGTATTTTGAAAGACCTCAAACAGGACGAGCTCATCTTCCCGCCGAGGATGAACATGTGAATTGTAGTACCGAGCCGCCTTTTGCTGATAGTTTTGAAGGCAGACGAGTGCACGATCACGTCTTCCTTCAAGGAAGTCGAGCTAATCGAGTAACATGATGTTATTGAGGTCTTCGTCGTGTGGTGCAAGCTGTCGACGAAGTCCGGGACATTCCATCTCGGCTGGAATCACACATTAGGAGCCATAAAAGGGAGCGAAAAGGGGTTTCGCCTGTGGGCCGCCGAGGAGTGGTTTGATGCGACCATAGGACTCCAACCAACTCCTCGGCCCACTTGCCTTTCTTAGCATCAAGTCTCTTCTGGAGTCCATCGATGATTGTTTAATTGATTTCCTCGGCCTGTCCGTTGCCTTGCGGGTAACGAGGGGTGGACTAGCTTAGTTAAACCCAAATGAGAGTTTATGTGTTTACTTTGCTAAGAGAAGTAATTGATACCACGAAAGTGGACCAATTTATAATTTTGTTTAAGTTGGAGTTTGTGCCGTTTTATAACCTATAGTCATCCAGTTAGTTCAATTATCTGCCATTGATACCATACGGCAGATAATTGAACTATCAACGAAGTGAGACCATACGGCGCAGTAGTCCTCTTTGACAAGAACGGTTCTGAGTTCATTGTCAATGGACAAAGGCTAGAGCCATACCTGGCAGACACATCGATCACTAAAGGCGACATTGTTCTCCTAAGTGCCCTATCAACGCATGAAAGGTGTACAAGTCAAGCTACGAGACTTAAAACAAGCGCTTAGTGGGAGGCAACCCACTCGGTAGATTTTTCTTTCTTTCTTCTATTTTATTTCATCTTATTTTATCATTTTTTCACTAACATATTAATTTTTAGTTTTGATTTCTAAGTGTTTCAGTAAAAAACGAAAAGGAAAAAAAAATATATATATATAGGGTCATGGATCGATCGATCCGTGCCTATTGACGACCAGCCGCGGAACACATACGGATCGACCACGAGCACGTGGATCAACCGATCCGTGCCCGGGTAAGCCCACTTCGGTTTACTTAAACCGAAAAACACCAATTTAAGCCCAAACCAACCCCAAATAAGATCAAAAACACGTTTTTTCTCTCTTCCTCACCTCATAGGAGATTTTGAGGGGAATTTTCATACACCCATATCTCTCTCAATTCTCACTTGTTTTGATTGATTCTTGGTCCTAATCCACTTGATGTTTCGTGATTTTTCTGATTCTACACTACTCTCAATCACCCAAGCAAGGTAAGTCACTCAATTCTCAACTTTATTAGGACGAATTGAAGAACTCAAATTTGACAAATCCGGGTTTGATTCATGGCTTTTAGGTTGATTGTTGGTTATATTAGGCTTCCTAGGATGTTTCTAAGCCTATTCCATGTCTTAATTATGAGTTTTAGGAGTTTTGAAAAATCACTATTTGGGTATGGACGAATTTGGGGGAACTGTTTAATTTGGTTGATATTTGCTATGATTTGGAACTCTGGAGTGTAGTATTATATGACTCTAGACATTAGTAACCATTCTCCTCAATTATTTGGTGAATTTGATGATTTTAGGAACTTGAATTGAGTTTGGGTAGAAGTTGTGAATTGGTTAAGTTTGGGTTGAACAAATGGTTTCATATGAGTTTATCTAGCTTTGGACATGTTTATCTAGTATGTTTATAAACGGATAATTGCTCATCTTGGTTGGGACAGTCATTTGGTGTATTGGTATTGACTTGGGATGGTTGTGTTTGCTTGATGGTGTGTAGGAATATGGCAAGAGATGGAGGCTCCGACACCGCTGTACGAAAGAACCCAACACGCCAACCTCCAAGGAAACAAACATCACAACCAGCACGGCCATCTCTCTCTCGAGCTCAAAAGACCAAGGAAAAACGCGTTGCATCTCCGGAATCATCCAGTTATGAGGATGATGGTCAGTCCGATGCGGAGGAGGCTCCTGAAATCACATTAGCTCCTTGGCCTAGACCGGATGGCAAACCTTTCGAAGACAACCTACCGGTGAAGATGGGTGAGAACATCACCCTTGGTGACTTGAAGGGTTGTACCAAGTATCGCGAGCAGCGACCAGATGAGCCATGGGGGCGTAGCCAACAAGGTCTTCTACAACGGTTGGCTACAGATCAAATTCAGACCCGCCAGAGTAATTTCTGTGGACGCATTCCGGACAATGGGGATTCTAGATGACATGACAACACTAGTGCGCCACATAGGCCTTGGTACCTTACCATACAGGTCTTATGATCTTCACGAGAAGTTAGCTCGGCAATTATTTGCCTTGGTGGAGCTACACATGCGGACCGGCGGCCATGATGATGCAACTGATGCATACATCACCTTCTTCTCTAGAGGTCAACTCTTTCAGCTCTCGATTCCTGATCTTTGTGAGGTCTTTGGTTTTAATGCAACAGATACATGCTGTCATTTCCCAACCTTCGACACTATGGAGCTTTGGCACCTTATCGGACACGCCACAGTCTTCTCGCGCGAACGAAAACGGTCCAAAATCCGCAACCCAGTGATTCGAGTGGCCACAAAGATAATTGGGAGCTTGTTTTTCGGCAAGGAGAAGACAAGTTCAGTCACGGACGCATAGATGGTTCTCCTCCACTACGGCCTTCCTCGCTCGCTTGATTCTGCTATCTACTCTCGTGAGACGCGGCGCAGAATTCCTATGGAGTTAGACACAAACATGGGGTACAAATTTGCTGAGATCCTCATCAGCAAGAGACCGTGTGGGATCAACATATCCAAGGCCAAGGACGAATACCTAGGTAACTTGCTAACTCCTATTTTTTTACGGAGTGGGGTTGATTTGAGTGCAGAGCCAAAACTTAAGAAGGCAACCGCATTCTTTGATTATGAGTACCTCAAGGCGGCCCATATTGTAAAGGGGTATATCCGGACGTACATTTACACCGATGATCAGGGGTTCACGAGACGTGTCTGATTACCGGTTGACGGCCTGACCTCCCCATCTACTAGAGAGGCTCTTTGTTTCATTGTCCCTCCGCAGCTCTTTTGTGACCCACCACGACGTTCTACCCAGCGCCGACCTTCACCGCCTGCTCCACCGCCTCAGCCCTCTACACCGGAATACATCCTGCCACCTTACACTGGTGAGTATGATCTTGAGCCTCTTCCTTGAGGTTCTTCCGTGGAGCAGCGACTTGACCGCATCCTGGAGAACCAGCACCGTCAGCATTCCATGCTTACCAGGATGTGGGGTGCTCTGTCCAAGGTTGTATGTGGTGGAGGATCCTCAGCCCGCGACACTGCAGGCCCCAGTGGAGAGACTCGTCGCAGGCAGGCCCATGACGGCGAGGGCCGTGATGGAGAGGCCCATGGCTCTGACGATGAGGCCCCTGATGATGAGACCGCTCGCCGCACGAGAGCTCATCATGATGACTGAAAGCGCGCTGTCATGACCCCACTATATCATTTCTTTTTCCTTTCTTTTCTTTTTAGCTCTTTTATTTTTATTTGTCGTATNGTACAAGTGTGTGACTAACTTTGTTTATTCTTTTGTTTTTCTTTTCTTGAGTCATTTTGATGTTTTTTCATTGATTGGATTTTTATTGTTCGGATTTTTATTAGTAGAAAAACGATTTTTTCCAAAAAATATAATTAGGGGACAGTGATGATATTGCACATATTGATGCTAGTATTCGTTTTGGGATAGGTTGTTTATAAGTGCTACTCATTAGCTTGCGAAATTTGCACATGGTTTTGCTTTAGCATCCTTTTCAATAAGTGTTCTTGTTAGTGTGAAATCTCGTTTGATTTGATACCTTCCCTACATTATCAGACTTAATTGAATTTAATTTTTCTCGTTTATGGCCTTTTGATCACAAGCATGGATTTTGAATTTTCACCGTTTTACCACCCTCTTTGATTTCCGATTTTTAAACCCACCACGTTAAATCCCAAGGNTGAAAATGTTTTATGTGTAAAAGCTCGTAAGATTAGAGCGACAAGTCTTTTTCTTCCATTAACATTAGTCTCATTGGCTAATCTAGGGGGCTGGGATTTGTAGACTTTGACTTGAGTTGATGTCTTTTAGAATTTGCCTATGAAGGTTTGGATAGTAATAGAACGGAATAAGTTTGGGGTAGTTGAATTTGGGAGTTGGGATTTGGAGTTAGAATTGGGAGTAAACGAAAGGAATCTGGTTGGAAAGGAATAATAGATATTTGCCTAGAAGAACTCGTAGTTTAGAATCACTCTTTTAACACTCTTTATTAAATTTGTTATACAGTTAAAACAAAAAAAATGAAAATTACTGTTTCATTAGGTAAGGAGTGGTTAGAAATTTTATATATTAAGAGTTCTCTAGGATGTATTAAGTTGGAGGAGAAAATGAGGATTGGGGTAAGTTAGTGATGAGTTGAACTTTCAAGAATTGGGAATGGGTAGATGGAAGAAATTGCTTGTATGCATCAATTGCTCTTTTCTTTGACTTGTTTTTGCATAATGATAACATTCCGATTTCTTGAGAGTTAGTCACCGATTGAAATTCTGAAACACTTAACCACCTGCATATGAAAATTTCTCTCTTTGAACCAAATGTTGTGATCGATCGTCTATTTTTGAGACTGCGCCTATTGTTTAATTGAAGGTAGAGGGAAGGTGAATAGGAATCGAGTGGGATCATTAGCATTGTGCTTAAAGATAAAATTGGAACAGAGTGGGATATTTTGAGCTTGAATAGGTAAAGGTTTCGCATATTTAAGATTAACGTTAATTTGAATATGTCCTTAGAACTTAGAATGCATGCTTTCTATATTTGAGTACCCATTTTCAAACCTTTCTCTCTTCTTCAACCTTTGTTGTTTGCTTGCGGACAAGCAAAGGTTAAGTTTGGGGGAATTGATATATTGCGTTTTTAACTTTGTTCTAACCCTGTTTTTCAACTGTTTTTCGAGTCTTTTAGTGTCGTTTTAGAGTCTTAACGGGAGCAAAACACGTGGAGTATAGATTTGAGCTTCAAGGTGGAGTTGTGAGATAAAAAGGTGAAGAATTCATGAAGAAAAAAGCATGGATCGATCGATCCATGACCACTCAAGACCCACGAGTCATGCATGGATCGACCTGAAGGCAAGGACCTATCGATCTGGACATGGATCGATCGATCCATGATCACACCACACCTGCGAACCACCAATGGATTAACCAGCAAGCAAAGGACCGATCGATTCATGCATGGATCGATCGATCCATGTCCAGATCGATCTGTCCTTGCCTTCAGGTCGATCAGTCTCTTGCGAGCATCATTTTTGGAAACCAAAATCAGATCAATCCTTACCATATTTGACAAGATTACACACGTTTTTGCTCCCCTATATAAAGGGTCTGAGCCCCAGAAACCCTAGGACACGTTTTTCCTTTCACTTTTAGATCCAAAACACTTTTGCTTCATTGCTTTTCATCATTTTGCTTCATTGTGCTTGAGAATTCTTGGAGGGGCTTGCATCTTCTTGTCATCTCATCCATTTGATATTGCTGAAAAATGTTCTTAAACCCCTGTAGTTCTTAAAATTCATTTTTATATTGAGTATTATTCAGTTCTTAAGTTTTGATTCATGTCTCTCTATTTATATTGCTTTATTGTCTTTAGAATGATGTGTGAGTAGTTAGGTTGTTAGATTTAGGGGAACCATGGTTAGATAGCTAGGCTTTTAGCGGATGAAAATAGGTTAGTCATTAGAATAGCTTCCTCCTTGTGGTGCCTTAAGGCTTAGACTAGCTTGATCTCCTAGTTTATGATCATAGGAACTCCTATTAAACGAAAGTGTAATAGGTTTCTTGACAGCCCATTAAGGAGAGCAAAATGTCTTTAGCCAACGAAAGTTGATGCTAAGGCATTTTGTGAACTTATTAAACCAGTGCTAGAAATGCTCTCTAGCTTAGTTAAACCCAAATGAGATTTTAGGAGTTTACTTTGCTAAGAGGGAGTTTACTTTGCTAAGAGAAGTAATTGGTACCACGAAAGTGGACCAATTTAGAACTTTGTTTAAGTTGAAGTTTGTGTTGTTTAGAACCTGAATAGTCATCCAGTTGATTCATCCGTCTGCCATTGATGTCCCCTAAGTCTAGCATTTTTTATCCCCATTGAATTTAAAATAGTATTAATTTAGTAAAACCGACGAAAAACCCATTTATATTCGGTTTAGCTTAATAAGATAATTTAGTAAGGCATAGTGTAGAAGCTGGAACTTGTGGAATCGATCCTTAGCTACTGCATCGATACATTGTAGTTCTCGAGGTCTTAATTAGTAAAAAACTACAACTTATTAGCGGGTAACGGCAAGGATGTAGCCCGCAAGATACGTTGCTAAGCTTGCCCCGCGGGCCACGTGGAGCATGTAGCCCGCCATGACAAGGACGTAGCTCGCAGGCCACGGCGAGAGTATAGCCCGCGAGCTACGTTATTAGGCTCATCCCGCGGGCCACAATGTTGACGCAGCTCGCGGTTAAAGGCCAAGGTCTTGTCCCGCGGGCCATATATGGTCGAGACTTAGCCCGCGGACAAATGTCTCGATGTCTTCGTTCGATCCTTTGCGGGTTCATTTCATGTCGGGACGTTCAATTGGTCATAGAGAGATCGAATTGGTTTGTCTAAGAAGGTTCAGGACCAGCAATGAGACTTAGCTAGCACATTTCTTGGTGAATTTTATACCGGGACCAACCAACCAAATGTCCGTAGAATAGGCTTGATGGTTCGTCGTGTGAGTTTGTAAAGGGTTTGGCCCACGGAACAAACCAAGGGACATGTCCCGCGAGCCAGATGCCGTGCACGACCCGCAGGACAATTTATGTCCGTAGTCCGCAGGCCATATCGATCTTGTAGCCCGCGGGACGTCTGTATGAGCTTGTCCAAGGGCCATGATCGTTACTTGTCTTGCAGATTAAGTCTAAGAGCATTCTCCGCGGGCCAAGCTCGGTTCATGTCTTGTTATGTGCCTTGTTGACCATGGGACCCTCGGTAGTCCACACTTGATTATATCGTTACCAATCGATAGTCTATGACTGTAATGCTCGATGGTGTAGACACATGACCGGCTTGTGGGCCGTAGTAGTGTTTTGTGGCAAACACTTAGCCGTTATATGCTATCAATATTCGGGGTGGAATCCGACCCCCACAGTTAGCCCCCTAAGTCTCTATCGCTTTGTTAGCTATAAAGTGTTAGAGTATAGCCTGAAGACTGAAGATTGATTCATGGTTGTTGATCACATACCGTTGAGATGGCATGGTTACTGATGTGTTGTCTTTCGACGGGTTGTTATCCCAGACGTGGGCCATGCAGGTCGTGGTATATGAAATCTGGAGGTTGCCCTGACTCGTCGATCGAGATGAATATTATAGATTTTCCTCCAAAATCTTCTATATAAGAGAAGCCTCACCAAAATTCTTCTCCAAAGCAAGCATTCCTGAAGTTCAGAAGTTTTCCAGAGATTTCCAGGTAACTCTCTGTTCTCTCTCCGGTTCTTCGTGTTCTTCGTGATGTGACATGATAGATTTTAGGATTTTAACCCAGGTAAAAACTTGTAGAAATTGTCTTGTTTGGATGAATCGTTGAAACTTCAGGCATTTGTAGCATTGGATCTTCCTAAGCTTAGAAACTTTGTAGTAAATTGTTATGAGCTGAGAACACTATTCAACGACCCTACCCTTTCTCCCATGTTTCTCCACTATCTTCTTCCCTCACCACCCACTCATTCAATCTCCATTCTTTCTTATTTCCATCCTTATAGAAATTTAGGAATTTTAACGATGAGTGAAGTGGAGGATGATATGTACCTTGGTGAGTGGTTGGAAAGGAAGAAACTGGCCACAATCCAAGGGAAAAACCATAAGAAACTCTTTGCGGAGGGCTCGGCATATGCGGTCCGTGACTTGGGTCGCGGAAGAGAAGAGGATGATGTACGGGCCCCGAAGAGAACTTGGGTTGCTTGGACCCCCTAGCATTTCGGTCTTCGGGCATTACCCTGGAAGCATGGTCCCACGAGGAGGCGAGCTTGAACGAAGCTTGCGGTCTTCACGACGATGCGAGGGAGGCACGCTTCGTTCGTGGGTCCCGGCATGATGTAGCTCGCAGGGCTCATGCTTGTTCCAATGGTGCGGGCTACGTCTCCTGTGGGTCCTGATCGAGCGTAGCTCGCAGGATTCGTGCTCGTCCGACCGGCGCGGGCTACATCTCTGGTGGGTCCCGATCGAGCGTAGCTCGCGGGGTTCATGGTCGTCCAACCGACGCGGGTTACATCTTTGGTGGGTCCTGATCGAGCGTAGCTCGCGGGGTTAAAACTCGTTCGACCGGCGCATGCTTCGGTTCCTGTGGGTTCCGACCGGACATGGTTTGCGGGGCCGAAGATGCTCGGTCGCGTGTTGGCCGTGGCGAAGCTTGCGCGGGCTTCGTTGGGTCCGAGGATCCCGCGAGCTTCGTCTGTCCTTCCGACGCGGCTAACATTCGTATGGGTCCCATCTTGGCTTGGATGGTGATGTGGTTAGGCTAGCTCATGATCTAGATGAATCTGCTCCTAGGAACCATGCCTTAAGGGATAATATGCTTAGGAGATGTTCCATGGATAGTGGTAGTTCCAAGTCAAGGAGACGTCTTCTTAGTGAAATGTCGGATGATGAACCGTCGAGCTCTTCTGGTAGTAGTAGTGAGAGTAGTGATAACAAGGTTGACGAGGCTCAAGATGATTACGGGACCCATGATATTCCCTTACCATTGTTTGGTGATGACGAGGAACCATGTATTGATATCAAGGCAAAAATGGATGCCTATGATGATTTCTCCATCAAGTATGATGCGGTGAAGGCTATGATTGAGGCCGAGCGGGCCATCTTGAATAACCAAGCCAAATGTCCGGATGTGAGGAGGATTGCACCGGACCCACCTGGATCCACATTGTCTGACAGATTTTCAATAGACAAGCTGCGGAAGGTGTTTCTTATTCCCCATGACGTGGAGATCATCATCCCATCTCCTTCTGATCGTATTGAGAGTGCTCCTCCAGGGTACTTTTGTCTGTTGGAGAGCTTATTTTACGAGGCGTTGCTATGGTTGGCTCTTCCGGATCTCTTTGTCGATTACTTAGCCAACTACAAGCTATGCATATCTCAGCTTCCTCCCAATGGACTCCGACATCTGGTGGGGACCATGGTTCGTTGTATCGAATGTGGGGTCACGGTGAAATCTGATTTTCTATCCCATGCATTGTCGATCCGTCCCACCAGCAAAACTCGGTTTACATATGCTATTTCGGGGAAGCGGGGCCAAGGTATTATCAGAGGTCTCCCAGGGAAGGTTCACCATTGGGATGAACATTTCCCCTATGTCAAGATTGAACGTCAGTCCATTGACGGAGGTGATTTTCATCGAGTTAGATCTCAATGGGGTCCTAAAGGTTTGGCCCACCCGTGTTACTACTTTAGAATGCATGCATTGTTCCTGAAATTGTTGAATGTTTATCTAACCCTTCATTGTTTTTGTTTATGCAGAGCACCATATCTCGTTCAGGGGATTAGAAGGTTGGTCATCGTTGCTTCAGACCCTACGAGCGAATTCTGCTCACTGGAAAAATATTTTCTCTTTAGACAAAGTAGAGCGTGTTCGCTTTCGTGGGACCGATTTTGAATCTCCTATCCGTTCAGACAATACATTCGAAATTGTAAAGGCAAGGATGACTCTTATGGACATGATCCTTCAGGGGAAGACTGCTGGTGAGACTGAGGCATAGTCCGGAGTGTCGCAGGCTGGTCATTCGGGTCCTGCAGCACGTACCGGTAGTTCATCGCGAGGACCGGACAATGAGACTCTGAGAATGGACAAGGGCTAGGGCGTTGCCATGGATGGCCCACGCAAGAGGACGAGGAAAGCGAAAGAGGCTTAACCACCGGTAGTTGAGGAGGAGGTCCCACCCCCGGATGTTGTTCCTCTACAGTATGACAGGCGTGCTGTCGCCTCGGACTACATTGCTCGTGTCGTTTGGTTTGGGGAGCCATTCGTTCCGGTGGGGTCCCTTGAGCACTGAGACTTGTACATGGATGCATCCGCCGTTGGCATGGATGTGAGTGATCTCTTGACTCCATGGACTGTTTTTTGCTCAAGACTGACATGTTGTTTTTTTGTTAAAGTTCATTGCTTATTAGAACGCGCTGGTGAATGCGTACCAAGCTGATCTCCATGGGGCCCGTGCGGAGTCCGATGAGCTTAGGAGGATCCAGAAGTCCCACGAAGACCAGCTGGCTGACCTGAAGGGGAAGTCTGCTAGCCATGATGAGGAGGTCGCGCGCCTGACTGAAAGGGCGGAGAAAGAGGCGAAATGGGCCCTCCAGCACAAGAAGAAAGCAACGAAGGAGGCAGCCAAAGCTATGGTGTTCAAGGGTCAGGTGAAAGGGATCAATGAGAGGTTCCTACACCATGTTGAGAGCACCCGTGCAAGGGTTGTTAGGCTTAAGGAGGAGTTCAGTGGCCCGATGTGTCTTCACCATCAAGTTAGCTATCTATGTGTATTAGCTATGACGTGTGTGACTTGTTGTAACTTCTTTCTTGATTCTCATGATAGGCTGAGAACTCCTACCAGATGTCCAAACATTGAGAGGCGCGGCCCAGTCTGTGTTTGAAGAGGTTGAGGCAGGCGTGGCAGCGAGTCAGATGAGGTACAAGGATACCGATGTTGAGTACAATGCCTTTGTGGGGGAAATCACTGAGGATATGTCTAGGTTATGCTTGTTGGACAAGAATGTGTTTGCTGAAGAGCCATGCTTGGTTGACGTCCCGGTCTTTTTTCGGGACCCGGTGGAAGATGATGAGTAGGTCGTTGGGGACCGCTTTTGTCTAACTATTTTTCTGTATTAAGACTTGTTGGTTGAGTGTGAGAACTTGTTCTGTGGTGCCTGGATGACTTTATCTAATGTTTGGAATCTTTACTTGTTTGCGGGGCATGTACGCCGTTGAATGTTTTGACCCTCGTAGTTCATTTCATGATGTTTTGTTATGACTCATATCATTCGTCTGTTGTTTCCGAGTAGTGATATGTTCAGATGAGTGGGCCCATCGATAGTATGATGGATAGCTCGGCAAAATGTTTGTTTAAGAGTAATCAATCTCATCTCTGAGCCTACATTGTCACGCTTGTTCTTAATGTGGTGGAGATTTTGCCCGTGAGATGTATATGACCAGCATGATAGCTGGGTTTCGATGGGTCACTTAGGTGATCATAACGATAAGGATTTTTGTGGAGAAAGCTTAAACCGAATAATATCCCTCCTTGTGGCGATACATCAAGGATGTGCCCATGGGATGTTGATGACCATCATTGAGTTGCTGTGTTTTCAAAGACAAATTATTTCTTTCACACCCCCACCTTATCTAGTGGGACCGCTTCCAACAATAGCTGTCGCGCGCTTTACCATATTGATGGTGTTCGTGACCCGGGTATATACATTGTTGTGGCCAGCAACAGTGGGTGCGATTTTATACGCTTGAAGGTTTGGTAACCTTCGTTCAAGAGTTGTGACAGGGTCGTTAGCTCAGTGATGCTGTCGACAATGGTTTGCATTTTAAGAGCTCCCGTGTGGACCCATGTCGATGCAGCTTGATCACCACGAATCAGTCCTGAAGCCTCACTGCTACCCATCGGGAATAGGTTGGCAGCAGGACTCAAAACCACATGATCGTAACAGCATGCTTTGTAAGGCATGGGTGATTTGTAAGAAAACGATGGTAGGACCCAAATATTCAAGTAATAATGAAAGTAAGGCAGATGGTTCCAACATAAATCTAGTCATTGTAAAGTATTCACTAGAACGAAAGTGGTGTGTTACCTGGAACACGGTCGAAGATGAGCTTAGTGCTATTATATTGTTGGGGTGGCCCACTGGAAATGTGCAAACGAAAGTTTTCGTAAGCCACAAAAATTGAGTGGGAGTATAGGAGTATACTACCCCACTACCCCCCTGTAGGAAAAAGTGACCTATCCTAACCACTTAGGACTAACAGGTTTCCTGTCACAAGATCTCT
>OVAP01004765.1:0-14002 GCA_900406295.1 Aurinia saxatilis | reverse complement strand
GATGACAACTAGTGATGCTAGCTACGTTGACTTGAAGATGTTGGAAGGTCGGAGACTTTTGGAGACTAGTGATTTGAGGAAGATCGCGAATATCGTGGTGGCGAAAGATGGGTCGGGGAAGTATAAGACGATACGGGAGGCATTAGAGAAAGTTGAGGAGAAGAATGAGAAACGTACCATTATATATGTGAAGAAAGGAGTTTATGTGGAGAATGTTAGAGTTGAGAAAAAGAAATGGAATGTTGTAATGGTTGGAGATGGACAAAGTAAGACTATTGTCTCTGGTGGGCTTAATTTCATCGATGGAACACCGACATTCGAAACCGCCACATTTGGTAAGAGTACTTATATAGATGTATTTTTGTTGTGTTAGTGCCGTAAACGTATTATTTACCAGGAGTTTAATCTATATAGCTAGGGTTGGATAATTATTTATTGGACTCCTTTAGAATCTCTATGTAAACATAATGTGTTTTTACATATTTAGTGGCTAATTTCATATGGTTCTTTAATTTGTTATCTATTTGTATTTTNCTCTACGCGCATGCACAACGTCAGTTTTATCGCGATTGTGCCATCTTTGGAACGGTTGATTTTATATTCGGAAATGCTGCTGTTGTCTTCCAAAATTGCACAATCTTGCCTCGCCGTCCTATGAAAGGCCAGCAGAACACTATAACTGCTCAGGGAAAGAAAGATCCGAACCAAAATACAGGAATTTCAATCCACAATTGTCACATTATGCCTTTGGATGACCTAACCGGTATTAAAACGTTCCTAGGCCGGCCTTGGAAGGATTTTTCTACAACGGTGATCATGAAGTCTTTCATGGATGGATTTATAGACCCGAAAGGATGGTTACCGTGGGTTGGAGACTCTGCGCCAGACACTATATTTTACGCGGAGCACTTGAACTTTGGACCAGGAGCCTCGACCAAGAACCGGGTTAAATGGAAAGGGTTAAAGACGATTTTGTCAAAGAAGGAAGCTAAAAGGTTTACAGTGAAACCTTTCATTGATGGAAACAAATGGTTAC
Source organism: Aurinia saxatilis (assembly GCA_900406295.1). Taxonomy (NCBI): domain Eukaryota; kingdom Viridiplantae; phylum Streptophyta; class Magnoliopsida; order Brassicales; family Brassicaceae; genus Aurinia; species Aurinia saxatilis. The sequence continues at coordinate 12,966 of OVAP01004765.1, read as the reverse complement.
CCGAGACCAAGGTTCCCTTCAAATCTGATCTTTGAGTCAGGAAAAAGCTAGCCAAAAGAGTTGATGGCTAGTCGTTCTTTGATTTTTTTTTCTTAACCTTTCGTTAAAACCTCTTGGAAATTCCGAACATTTGGTTCATAATTTGTTTTCTGTTGAACATACAGTATTCTCTTCTAATTTTTCTATAAGGTTTGTTTTTGTCTACGTTTCTGAATTTATTTCCAACAATCATCAAATATATAATCTTATATACTCCATTCAATTTATTTTGCTTTATGAATTTTTATATATTACAATACACATTCATATAATTTTTGAGGTTTTCTCTACAAAATCATATAATATATCATGCGTTAACTGATACGAATAAATTCTTATTCTTCTTTAATTCTTAAAAAAAAAAAAGAGTAAAAGGAGCTGATACCAAAATTATTATTATTTCATTGATATATCAAAAATCATTTTTAATATCGATATATCTCCTAATACATGAACCGTCCAACCCTTTTTTTTAACAAAAATGAATAAAATTTTATTGCATTTTGAAAGAGACAAGATAAAATTATCTATGTAAAATGGTAGTACATATATGATATACAGTATCATCATTCGGTACGAAGCAAACCCCCGTAGAAGGGAATGTCAGTCTGAGGCAACCAAGTGTCTCCCAAAGTGAAGTTATATACGGTGAAGTTCATGGCTTGTGCTAAGTTCAATAGGCTATACCCTGACCACTGAACCCTCTTGCTTGTATTAGCACCCGGTCCGTAGTTGTCATATTCACCATAGGAGATTGTGTCTAGCCCGGTTGTACCATTCCATTCTAGCCACCCGACTGGTTGGACAACATCACTAATGTATGATTGTATGTACACCGTCCTCGAGAATGGCTTCCATGGCCTCCCAAGGAATGTCATTGCCGACTTGGGATCAGCAGCGAGGTCCGGGGCAGCTCCAATAGTACAATTAATGATGGAGATTCCAGTTTTCTGGTTAGGGTCGGTTCTTCCATGGGCAGTCACTGCATTCTTCTGGTTTAGCATCGGTTTTCGAGCATATATATTACAGTTTTGAAATACAGCAGCTGCATTTCCGAATATAAAATCTATAGTACCTGTAACAAAAGAAAAATTGTATTAGTACAAAAACAATAGAAAAATATATATACTTGTATTAATTTGAAATTTAGTTTGAAGTCGAAGGTAAATGATATATTTTACCGTAGATTTCGCAATCACGATAGAACTGTCTTAAAGAATGGACATAGAGAGTATCTTGATAGCCTTCGAAACTACACCGATAAAATGTTGATCCATCCGCATTATTTCTCACAGCCACAGCCTGATGCTTCTCGGGTCCAGCTGTGTTTCGGAATGTCACATCAACCGCAACAAACCGATCTCCAACCACAGCTACAAACACCAGTAAAGTTAGCTAGTATCATCACATTGTCAAGATTCTAAGGAAATTTACTAGGAGTTGATAAATACAATGTAAGAAAATTAGACTTACTAAATGTGGAAGAATTATAAGTAGTCCAACCATCAATAAAACTATGGTTTCCTGTAATTATGGTCTTATTGATCCCATCACCAATAAGCATAATGTTTCTTTTCTTATTTGAAATGACAACATATTCTTCATAGAGACCTGCCCTTGCATAGATCACGAAGTAGCCTTGCTCCGGAAACGTATGGTTAGGTGCGGCAGCTACGGCTTCAGTTATGGTGGTGAAGTTGTCACGTTCATATGGACCGACGGTTACTACTTGTCTTACTAGGATTGAGCCACCACTTGTTTCACCTAGCTCACCTAATTTTCTGTCAGCTCTACAATCCTTGCTCTTGTCGCATGTTTTGCGTAAAACCTACAAAATAATTTACATGATCATTATTAGATTTTAAGATGGTTTATAATAATTTGTGAAATTATGCACATTTTCGTACACTAACTAGAAAAGTGATGTACATAAGGTCCACATTTTCGTACATGTGAGAGTATTGATTGGTCCACAAAATATCATGTGGACCCATGTGATTTTATTCGCATATCTTTCGTTATATGTTGAATTGTGTTTTTAAGTTTCATATACTTAATTAATTTTTGTAGTTTTGAAGTTAGAAGTCAAACACTTATAAGGATTTTCTATATATTCACACAATTTTGTTGACATCTGGCCATGTGCCATTAATTAGTGTCCTAAATTACGTAAATTAAGAACATTTTTTTCTCTCTGGTTCATCACAAATACTTAAATTTATTTGTGTAACCAATGTCCCATAAATTTACATCCTTCACTCTAAAAAATTAGTTTTACTTCCTCATTTATTTGGAGGCTTTTAAATAAATTTTTACTTAAAAATATCTTAAATTTTTGTCTGGAATATCTAACTAAAAACAAAATATCAACAAATATGGTAAGTTCCATTTTTCTTCCATCGCATTATATCGTATAACATCTTAATTATTAAATTTAGAAACATAGTAAATCTTAGTCAGTAGAAATATTTCCAACTTGTACATTATGTTAACTAATAAGCATGAGGAATATATATGTTTTATTTATATTTCAACATATACACTATATACATTTTCACCTTGTACATTATGTTAAAACTAAAAAATAAGCATGAGGAATATGAATTGTTAATTAATGTTTATATTTGTACTAAGATTTTAAAACACTTTGGTATTAATTGCTTAGTACTTCTAAACATTCCGACATGATCTACTGTCTAGACTTATATTTTGTCCTTAGCTCATATCTAGATGAAAAATCGCATAATTTAAATATTTGTTTATAAACATATTAATTAAAAGAGATAAAATTAATTTACCTTAATCAAAGTCTCGAGCGGTTCACGAATAGGTTTGTCTCCACCAGGCATCTTCCCCTTGTCTCCTTTATACCTCTTCAAGTTACGGTTAAGCGCGTTACTCACAAGCCCCAACGAGACACTATAGAGACGCGTGAGGTTCCCCATAGGCGATCCGATGGCGGTGGCAAACCCGCTCTTAGCATCCACTAGACCGTCCAAACACGTCTGCTGGTTAGTCACCACACCTCCAAGAAGACTAGTGACACGATCAACTAGCGCCGCGGTCATTAGCTCCGCGGCTTTGAGTTCTTCTTGAACGGTTTCGAGGTATTCTACGCTAAGCTCGGATAGCTCACCGCAGTCAGCAACCGCACTGACTTCTTCTGGTGTCGACGCGCCGGGTTTATCCGCCACGCGCTGAGCAAAACGGTTGATGACTTTGGAAAGGCGACGCGCTTGTTTAAGACATTGCTTCATTGTGAACTTTCCGTAACGGTAAGGATCGGTGGGTGAGGATTTAATGGCGGAGAGGATGGTTCGGCAGAGTTTTGGGTATGGAGTTGATTTACAAGCAATGTCTGGTGACTGTGAAGGAGCTTGTGAAGGAGGCCGCNTGTCTGGTGACTGTGAAGGAGCTTGTGAAGGAGGCCGCGATGGAGCCTCTGTGGGAGGCTTCATCGGAGCCCCTGATGGAGCCTTCGTGGGAGGCACCATCGGAGGCTGTGATGGAGCTATTATCGGAGCCTTTGTGGGAGGCTTTATCAAAGGTTGTGATGGAGTTTTTGTCGGAGCCTCTGATGGAGCCTGCGAGGGAGGNGTCGGAGGCTCTGATGGAGCCTGCGAGGGAGACTCCATTGGAGGCAATGTCGATGAGATTAGTGAAGCCCATGAGAGGCAAATAATAGAGAGGAGCAATAGAGATGAAGAGAAGTGTAGTGTTTGCATTTTTTGGGGGGTGATATATCTACTTAGAGCTTGTCCTATTGAATGTGTATATGCATGGTAGGAGAAGGAGGTGTATAAATACATATAGATAGAGAGAAAAAACTAAAAAAAAAAAATTAAAAAAAAAAANATAATAGAGAGGAGCAATAGAGATGAAGAGAAGTGTAGTGTTTGCATTTTTTGGGGGGTGATATATCTACTTAGAGCTTGTCCTATTGAATGTGTATATGCATGGTAGGAGAAGGAGGTGTATAAATACATATAGATAACGCGTGGGTAGAGAGAAAAAACTAAAAAATAATAATAATAATAATAATAATAATGTAATGCATGTTGCCTTTTTAAAGAATTATTAGTACATAATTTTTTGCCACGTATATATCATTCCATGTTGATCAAATAATCGAATTTTTTTTAGATGCTTTTCTGAATAAGTTATCGTAAGATCCAATAGTATACAACAGGTTGTCGAGTCGTAAATTTGACCAAATTATATGGAAATTAGTGTATGATATACTTCGAATTTCGATATAAGATGGTGGCTTATTATATGGGTTTAGAGTCGAACCTACGTTCAAATAGCAACTTTTGGGCGAGATTTTCAAAAAATAGAGTTTTAGACTACTTTAATAGTGTATTTCTTACTATATATATAGTGTATTTCTTACTATATATATATANTATATATATATACACTTGAGCTAATTCTTGTATCCATACTGAATACATAATAAATAATGTAAGTTTATATATGGAATAAAATAGACAACGTCATAATATGTTCGAAAATTAAGCTGATATATGTTTTCGAATAAACTAAACGGAATTAAAATTAATGATTATGTCTATAATTCACAAACAAAAATTAATAGGAATGATTAATTGGAATGAAGTTAGAATGAATACATGTGAAGTGTTGCAGAGCTTCAGGGCGAAGGCAAGACCGGTTTATAAGTCTTTGCAATCTTAAAATCATCACTTTACACTTGCAAGTTAGACTCCAATTAAATTATACTCTTTCCAAACCTTGGTTACCGCAAGACTTGATTTTCTATATTACAAAAATGACAATGTGAAAAGTCAAATTACAACTCTTAAAGAAATTAATTATATTAAATATCAAATTTTCATTACCTCAATAGGTAGGCAGAAAAAACGAAGTTAGTTTAAAAGTGCATAAGATACCGGTCAACATCTCAGAAAATTTGTAGGCTCTATTCAAAAATACATATATAATGTAATAATCATATTTCTCAAAATTATAGGCCATAATTGATAAAGATATTAAAAAATTTCTTAAAAAGATTTTTTTCACTCTAGATCATGTTCGATTACTCCACTTAATTGTGCTATTAGACGATCCTTGATCAACATATAACGATATAAAAAAATTCAATAAAAGAAAAAATGGTAAGAGTTTTGAAATAGTTCAATGAAATAAGAAATACTAGTATAAAAATGCAGTGCAAGAAATTAAATGTATCATTTTGAATATCGCTAGTTGTTATCATTTTTGTGGATACCATTACAATATATAGTTACTACTTACTAATCAAACTATTGGCATATATGCCTTAATTTCAATCTTTGAAATGTATAACTTCTGGAATACATATGCCTGTTTGTCTAATATAAACACAATTATATTATGGATGTACAATCATGCACATAATCTTAGTTGCTTGAAACAAATCAAACGTTATTATTGGACCAAACGTGAAGTTCATAATATACAGAGAATGTTATTCTGTATCAAATAATTCATAAATTACAACATTTCTTAGTTGGCAAATTTGTTTAGCAAATTAAACACCTGTTTAGCAATTTTCTTTTTTGGGGCATAGTGATACAAAACCGCAAGACTTGCCGAGATTATGGGTTTGGTCGGCCAAATATAACGAACAAAAATGGGTCTAGTGTTAACCTTTTTCACAACACACAATTGTAAAATGAAAATACTCTAGACAATTCCAAAGGTTCGCTAATAGATAAATGTATCATCATGTAAACCGTATAGTTAATACATCTACCAAGACTGTTTTCAACAGTTGATGTAAGATTATTGTCTCCTAGTTCCGGTTCTACTCTCGCAAACCTCAACATCAACCACAAACGCGCCGCAGACCGGCCTATGATCGGAGAATCTTGACTCACCGCGCACGTAGGAGAGCTGCCTGATTCCATCACCGTGCCAAAGAATCCTATCACACCTGAGTAAAAAAAATGGGTTCAATTTAACCAAACTGAATCATAACCGATCAAAAATTGAAGCAGAATTGAACCGGTTAATTATACCAGGCCGGAGTTCTTCTCTTGTTCTTCTTCTCTTTAGTTGTATCTCCAGCATAAGCATCTGAGTTATAAGAGTACTTATAAGTTGGCGCGAAGAAGATTTTTCCTTCGTGCCATCCTTTGAATACTCGTCCTGCGTCTCTTTCAATCTTGAGCTGTGATTAGTTTTGGAATCAATAAACCGGTTTAGCTCTTTCTTGAGTAGCAAGCAACCTAAAATTTGGTTTCTTGTGTCGAAAGGAACAGTGAGTCCAAACCTGATCTTTGTTGAGAAGAGTGTCCCAAGCATTTTTATCCAAGAGTGACTTTGTTTCTGAATAACTCAAAGCTATTCTATAGTTCAAATCTCCTAGCCAAATGACCCGACTGCGTGTAAAATGCGATAAGAAATCCGCGGATTAACCAAAAGAAGAACATTGCAACCCAAAATGAACTAGGTAAAAACATGTTATAGTACCCGGTCCAGGTCCAAAATTTCTTAGTTACATATAAAAAGAAGAGAAAGATCTTTGTTCTTACTCATGCTTAGTGATTCGATCGGGGACACGGCTAAAAGGAGTTCTGCATATCCTAGGGAAAGATGTGTTCCTAAGAATCTCGGTTACATCTGAGTTTCTACGACGTTCGTCTCCTTCTCTCTCGCCAGAAGCTAGATGACTACAAATGAAGCAGAAGCTTGTCTTGTAGAGCTGCAAACTCACAGCTATACATCCCTATGATGAATAAGCAAAGCAAATCAGAAACAGAACTTTATGTATATATATTCTTTTTGGTTGTTACTGTACCTTGTTTCCTAAGCAACCCATGATTCCACGAGTGACACAAGAGATTCTTAGATGAGTAACATGTTGAATAAGTTCCTTTCTCATCCACACAGTGAGGAATATTCCCACCATTTGCTTTGATGCCACTAGACCATACTTCATTGTCATTTGATTGCTTACAAGTGAAGCAACTTTATCTCCTCCTTCTTCTTCATCATATTCATCTTCATCATCATTATCATCTTCTTCTTCCTCATCAGAAATTAAACCGACTTGGTTAAGTAGAGATTCTGGACATCTGAAACAAGATTCTCTCACATACTTTTTTGCAATCTCTTCAGAGAAAGAGCTACAGTTACAAATCTTCAANAAGATTCTCTCACATACTTTTTTGCAATCTCTTCAGAGAAAGAGCTACAGTTACAAATCTTCAACTTTCTTCTACAATCTGTTCTGAAACTCTCACTGATCTTCTTCAAAGAAGGTTTCGCAAAAAACATCGATCCAGCGCCAAAAGAAGGGGTCTTCGGGCCAAGTCTTCCTCCACCATAGGATGATGATGATGATGATTTGTTCAAGGACTGATTAATCATAGCTAACCATTTTGCAGCTGGCTCGTTGTCTCCAAGTACAAGAACATTTCCAGCATTCAATGGAACAATCTCTTGAAAACTATTGAAAAAACGAAAAAAATCGATATTCGAATCTATACAAAACTCATCAGCAAAATCAAAAGTACAAACTTACCCTAAAACATATACATCGAATTCGCTATGGACATGAAGCAAAGAGTCAAGATCAAGACCAGAATGTGGAGACTTTCCTCCAACGTTCCATGTCGCCACAAAGACTCTTCAAACAGTCACAAAACAAAAACATTTAGATATGGAAACAGAGTAGCTCTGTTTCTTGAAACATAACAACAAAATCAAGAACCTGTCCAAATCAAGAATACATACCTCAAGGATTGAACTTGTTGAGTGGGCATTGAAGATCTGAGATTGCTTGAAGCTAACAAAGATTCAACTACTATCTCGGATCGAGACTCTACAAAAAAAAAAAAAAACAGAAACCAAAAAAATCTCTTCAAAATATGAGACAAAACTCAGAAGCTAAAAGTAGACATTCACAAACACATATATGTATATATAGACAAAGTGACATACTATTAAACATGTTTTATTTTCAAAGATTAAAGGGACTTTCTTTGGAGGGTTTTCATCAAAAGCTTTCTTCTTAAGGCTTGGTCTTTGAACACAAAAGAATGTGGTAGTAGTAGAAAGACTTTTTCTTAATTTTTTTTTATATAAAATAAAAAGAAGAAGATATCTTTATCATTCTAGGAAGCAAAAGATAAGAGAGAATTAAAATAATTGAAAAAATATATTCTGAAATCAAGAACAATGTTCCCTTTTCTTGATACTTATATGCCCATGTTGCTGTTTCCGTGCTTTATTAATAGACAAATGTTCTTCATCTTTTTTGTATTATATGGTGTATAGAGTATAGACCTAGATATTAGATTATGATATGAATATTTGTGATGCGTCCTTTGACCGAACTTTCAATTACTTCAGTTTGAAAGTAACGTTTTTTTAGTACGTTGTGTGGGTTACCACCACCATCGTTTTACTCTTCCTCACACGAACAAAGAGAAAGGAGAAGATAAAAACCATTGTTTTTTTTTTTTGAAACAGGTTTTTCAATTAAAAAGCAGAACAATGTTACAGAAATAATAAAAAGAGTTACAAGATCAACTTAACCGGGCATAAAACCGGATTAGTCAAAAGATCAGAAATACAAGTAAACATAAAGTTTTTATCTAGGATAGATTAATGTTCGGTTCTCCNAACTTAACCGGGCATAAAACCGGATTAGTCAAAAGATCAGAAATACAAGTAACCAAAGTTAAACCAACACCGAGAAGGACTGTTCTGCCACCGGAACTACTACCTGAACTTTGTTCTGCCATCAGAACAAGAGCACTGCCATTAATCTATCCTAGAGGAGAACCGAACAAACTAACTTCTACCGCCATTAATCTATCCTAGATAAAAACCATTGTTGCATCATCATCACCATTAACCTTTATTTATTTCTTGATTATTACATTCATAAACCTTACAAAAAAAAATAATTAATATAGAAAAAAAAAACACAAAACAGAGAAAAACGGAAACTCAAGCATCCTCCGGATTCTCCACCACGGTCATTTCGAATGCTGCTTCACTCACGGGATGCACCCAAGTTCTCGTGCAGAAGCAATCACGAATTAGCAGCCCAAGTTTTGTGAGCTAACTTTGGTTGTGTGAATGACATGTAGACAAAAATCATTTAAGTAATTTATCTGAATATATTGTAAGATTTAGTAAAAATACATTTTTAACTATTGTGTACGAGAAAAATTTACAAACAAAAAAATCTATTGTGTACGAGACATAAGTAGAAAATTACAAATGCCCCAATAAAAAGATTACTTTTTTGAATTCGGCCCACCTAATTACAACGTCGTTGTTCAATCGATATACATACTAGAAACAACCGTATACAAGTGGATATCTAGAGGTCTTCAAAATAGAGTCTATTTTATAATTTTGGTTATTTTATGCTTTATTCTTCTTATGTTTTACTTATTTTTTCCTTTTATTCTTCTTATGTATTACTTATTCTTTCCTTTTACTTTCTTTTGTTTTAATTATTTTGTGCTCTTATTTTGTTTTAATTTTTTTGTGCTTTTGTTTTGATTTACTTATTTTTTTACATTTACATACAACTCTTTTTACCAAAACATTATCACTAAATTCAACATGAAAAATAAAAGAAAATAGACCGCATATTTTAATATCATTTTGGATTTTCATTATCTCTGCTCCTTTTTTGTATGCATTTAGTCACCTGAAAAAAAATTATGATAATTATATTACAAAATTACAAATGTTTATAGTTTATTCATGGATCTCGTTATAAAACTCGCTTCAGTCATTATAGGCTTTGAAGTTTAGTGTATAAAAACTACAAGAGACTTGAAATCCACAAATATAAATTAAAAAAAAAAAGAAAAATGAAAAAATATGCATTCATGTTTCAAACTAGTTTTTGACTAATATCTTTAAAGAAAAACAACAAGTGGACCAATGTCTGAATAAAAACTGAATAAAATATACATAAAAGTAAACCAATTTTTTTATTTATATGGTTACCATAAATAAAAAGGGAAAGGTCAATTTATTTATTTATATGGTTACCATAAATAAAAAGGAAAAAAAATCAATTTTGTAATTATATGATTACCATAAACATAGGTTGACCATGCATCCTTAACTATTATAAGTACCTGAAACATTTGTTGTAAATGTAGACCGAAAAAGAAAAAAAAAATCTATCAAACAACTTTGAGCTTTAATTCATCATGAATTTTATCCTTAAATTCACTGCATTCATATTCATACTTTCGGTTGTTCAATCTACAGAAACTCAAAAAGATGTGAAATCATTTAAGGTAAACGAAAAACATAACACCATGTATTGAAAGAAGTGTGAAAACACATCCACATCTTAATCTATCATATTTGTAAATTGATTTATGATACTGATTTCAATATACTTTCCGCAGATAAATGAGAAAATGGTATATGATTGTGTGGATATATATAAACAACCTTCCTTAAGTCATTCACTACTCAAAAACCATAAAATTCAGGTATTCATCCATCAAACTGTTTGTTACATGTTATTATTCTTCTATAGATTAGGGATTTCCTGATTCAAATCTAACTAAGAAAAAATAATTACTTGGATTTAGATCAAACACAAACTCATATATACTTGTTTCTGGATCTCAGATATACTAGATAAGATTAAAGTTTTCAAAACAAAACCAAATTAATTTAATTGTTTTTATTATTAACTTGATGAGAGGGAATATGCATAAAATATTACAAATTTTCATTAAGACCTTATATATATATATATAGACTATGCCTCTTTTTGTTGTATAGAATTACACGTATTCATTATTTATCGAAAATATTTTTTTGTTTATAGCTTTGTGCAAAAAATTGGGTAATATCTAATTGTGTAACTAAATTTATTCTGAATAGATGAAACCATCTTTTTTTATCTCCAAATCAAAAAATCGAGTTAACCGTGAACGTAAAATAAAAAAAGAATTCGAGTGTCCAGACGGAACCGTACCTATATTGAGAAATACAAAAGAAGATATGGCAAATGTTCAATCTGCGGCAGAAAAACATTTCGGTGTGCTCACACCCGATACTCCTGGTTTACACGTAAGCATTACTTGAACTTTGTTTAATTAAAGTATATAGATTTTGAATACTATTATAAAGTTCTAAAAAGATCAATTTGATAATTGAAGATTGCTGGAATGAGGCCACAACAAGGTCAAGGTCCTTATCGTGGTGTGGCAGCTCTCTTTACCGTACATGATCTGAATAATAATGAATACCAAACTTCAGATACTTACATCTATGTTGGTAGTAAATTCAACTACAACGATAACTATATCCAAACCGGTTGGATGGTAAAAATGAATGCTCATGTTATAATTCTTTTTTATTTGTAAACTGATTTTTTTATATATATATTGTTTTTTTATTAAATCCTACCCATAACTTTTTTTTTCTTTTAATTTGATGTAAATGTAAGTCCAAGTTTATATGGTGACGGACGCACATGGAGTTTTGGGTATTTTCAGGTACGCTAATTAAGTATCTTATACCATGTTTTAAAATATGAATAACTATAAAATAAATTCATCAAGGAACGCGACATTACTAATTAGTCATTCTATTATGTGTTTTTGTTTTATGTTCTCTAATGTTCATTAGTTTTAATTATCATATATATTAACTTAAAAATATTTGTGACTGATAATGTCAGGGTGCAAATGGAACTCGTTGTTATAGTACATTGTGTCCTGGTTTCATCCAAGTATCAAAAACGGATCCTTTAAGTGCACCTATACCGTACCCCCCCAAAGAAGAAAGAGCTCTTTATGTTACTATTCAACATGTATATATATTTGTCAAATAATTGTTTTACAATAATTTTTTTTCCTTCTAACATAGCTTAATTTTGTAAATAAAGGATTCAGAAACAGGACATTGGTGGACAACTGATGTAGTAGACAACGGACCCGATGTACTAATAGGCTATTGGCCAAAAGAACTATTTGATCTTATAAATAATGGTGTGGACACGGTTGGAATTACAGGAGCAGTTCAAACTTATCCGGGAGGTAAAAGTCCACCAATGGGTAATGATAATCTACCAACAGATGATGAAAGGCATGCGGCACGGGTTGAAGAACTTGAGATCATAGATAATAATTTTAAAGTCAGGGAAAGTAAGAAATATAGGTTAGAAAATGTGATAGACAATACCAATTGTTATGGTATAAAAGCTGGGAAATCAGTTCTCTTTACATATGGTGGACCTGGTGGAGATTCTTGTGGCACCTAATATTACTAAATTGAAGTGATGTTCAAAGTATTAAGATCTCATAAATTTATATATCAATAAAAAAATATTTATCTCTAACTGTTGTGTTTTTTTTTTTTGTTCTTTTCTCATTTCATGTTATTGTATAGAGTTTTGACTTATCATTTTTATTTCACGAGTTTAGTACTGCATAAGTTAAGTACGTAGGTATTATGTTTGGTTAAGGATTACTTAAGTAGACTGATTTACAGGACACTAAGTTACAAGCATGTATAATTTCTAACTGTTGACTAAATTCCAAGAAGAAAATGACAACAACAAAGCCGAGAAACGGCCTAGAGTAAATCAAAACAAAATATCAAAATCAAGATTAAGACAACAATCCATTGTGCAAGAAGCAAAAGATTAAGACGATAAGCGGTAAGTAAAAAAATCGGTAAGACGGTCGGTCTGGTACTATTTTTTTTNGTTCTTTTTTTTTTTTTTTTTGGCTGAACTGTATCATTGTGGGGGTCAAATCACCCACCACGGACGAAATGGTTAAGTACAGAAGTTCGACAAGCCGAACTGACCATAGAAAGTAACCTCGGCTTATTATATCATCCATGACACGCCGAGGGGTTCCTACTAGTATCAGCCCCTCGGCACAACGGACATACTTAGGCGCGACGAGCACCACTTAA
>OVAP01004763.1:0-14005 GCA_900406295.1 Aurinia saxatilis | reverse complement strand
TTTGCGTGGAATACGGGCCTCGCAAACGAGGTGTTTTCTTGTAGTGAATTGGGGTAGTGTGTATTTATAATTTAAACGTAAAAACTCACTTTAAAAATCATAAAAATAATATTTTGGTAGAAACATGAAATTTGTTAGTACTAAAATATTAGCATTTCATTTTGGTAGTCAATAAACTCACTTCAAAGTTGAAAAGGACGAGTATATAGTAAGAGTATCTCCAATGTATTTCTCTATTTTTACTCTAAAATAGAGTATCTCCAAATAGAGATGGATTTTATTCCAATGTATGATTCTATTTTCTTCTGCAAAAAAGAATATTCTGAATATATTCTTTTTATTTATTTTATCAATAATTACTAATGGTACATGTTATCAATAATATTAACGAATTTGACCCCATTAATTTTCTTATATATAATAATTCATTGTTAAATTTTTTTTATTGTTATGATTTTGTACTAAATTATTTTATGTTCTCGTTTTATTTTAGTATTATCAACTCGTTAAATTAATAGCTGATGTTGTACTAAATTATTTTATGTTCTCTTTTTATTTCAGTGTTTTAATTTATTATTAGTTTATATCATTATACTTTCTAATAAATATGCTTTTTATTTCTGTATTTTTATGTATTTTTAATAACATAATGTTGATCATAAGAAAAATATATACGGGAAAATACAAAATTAAAATTATGATAGCATGATAGTGTGAAAATAACAACAAATAAAGTTATTTAAATTTTGAGGGATCTTTTTATAAATTAAAAGTTCTTCTCTAAAATAGAGATCTCTAATTTTTCCTCTATATTTGGAGGAAAAAAATAAAGATCTTTAATTTAGAGATGAAATTAAAGTATGGTTGGAGGAAAATTATACTCCACAATAGAGATACAGAGGAGGGTTGGAGATGATCTAAGAATGATCTCAATCTCTATATAAACGGGTCCAGAAGATAGAACGGCTGGATGTAAATAATTAACACACTCATAAAGTCATATTGAAGCTGGGATAATCCTTTGCGATTTACTAAAATGAGTGATATTAAAGTGTAATAAGTTGTGAATGACTTTTTATTATAGAACTATAAAGTTGGACTACAAGATTTGTGATATCTCCTCGAAGGTGCAACTATATTGCTATTATATATCTGAACATCGATTTTCTTTGAGTTGTCGATAAGCTTCGTGGTGGGTTTCTCGGTACGAGGTTCATTTACCCTTTGAACATACAATAGCTTTTTGTTTTCTTTTTCTATAGAAAGGATAATGTACATGCTTAAATTGTTTTTCAACTTTATATCTTTTGCAGCTGATAGTATATAAATGCAATCACAATCAATATCTTTCTTGGAGACTGATTATTCTGAACCAAAATTTTCCATAAATAATGATTCTGAACTAATGTTTCCATGTATGGTGTTCTACACTTCTACCGAAAGCCGTGTTGTAGTTGGAGAAAAGGCATTAGCCATCGTCACTAAAGAATAAAAATAATAATTAAACGACACAAATTTTTGTTAATTTAGGTATATACATAATTAATAATATATGTTCCTAAATTTTGTTTGAAATCTTACTGCTACAAGAGAAATGAAATGGTTAACAAGCATATCTACATAAAATGTTGGTTAGTAGCCTAGTACCATAACGATTTTTCCTCAAAATAATTGTTTTTATAATTGATGAACCATCTTGTCATGTTTAATATCATTAACTTTTACAGTTAGCGACATTTTTAAAATCGAGACTTCAATCATAATATCATTTCTAAAGTGATGTCAAATTCAATAATGCTGATTTAGATAAACGACTAATAAAATCGTAGTTACTTCGTGGTTAATGGTAATTTGTCTTCATAAATATTTTAGTTGAAATTTGTTATTTGTGGATCGAATATATATTTGATAAAAGTAATAAAATTTATATTAAGGTGGATCCATATTTTGTACATAGAAACTGTATAACACATATAGTTCATGAGATTACCTCTTTTTTGAACTGTGTATTAACTGGTCTGATGCCATGCGAGTGGTTAGAATTTTGGAGCATAGAATATTTATATTTTTGTTAAAAAGAAGTATATACCAACAAAATACTCACAATATTGCTGTGAAAATACAGTTGAACTAGATTATAGTATTATATAACTTATATCTTAATTAAACTGAACTCAAAACCAATCCACTTACCATACTATCTACCAAAATAAATATTGTTATAGTTGGCATGTACCACTCCAAATTTGGGTGCATATTGGCTCTTCCTGATAGTATTTTTTTGGTAATTTCTTGTTGTTTTGTACTTTACTTACGCATTGAATTCACATAAAACCAGTACAACCAGTAAATAACTGCGATGTACAAAATCTATAAACACAGTACTCTTACAATACTCTAGAGCGTAGACTGTGTAGTGTAGGAGACAGAAATATAAGCACCTACAAAGAGAGATTTAAGGAAAAAAGATTGACTAACCTATCCCCTACACCTACAAGTATAAGCTTTATCTCTTTTTGGGTAATACAAAATCTACAACTTTTTAATTATTTTAACAAAAAGTTTTTACTTTTTATAGTTTATCTACTGAGGTAACCTAATCTAAGCAAAAATTTACAAAAGAAACATGTAATGACATTTTTTAATCACCGTACATCTTTTTCAATTATTATGGATTTCACATATATTTTAAAATAAAAATGTTATTTTGTTAGAATGATACACTCTTTTGCATAATATCGGTTTTTTATAACAGTCATTTGGTTACAACTAACCAGTCTATTAATCTAATTTTTCCATAATATAATACAACTATTTAATGGGTGTAATGGTGGATGCTATATGTGAATTTACAACTATCTCTAAACTAAGATCACTTACTATAAGATCATTCTTTTTAACATACAAATTAAATACACTACTTATTTACTAAAATGTATACACATGTTTCTAAGAAGAATTACACCAATAGCCTAAAGAATCAGGCTATCTAGGCAAATCAACTCTATACATATGTATAATTTTTTTTAACAAGTAGTTGGGGATGGAGGAGACAAGACACAAAACATGGAATGTGAACTAGTTTTAGAGAGGATGGGTACTTCTTTTTATAGAAATGGTATTTCTCTTTTCTACCGAGTATCGAATCTCATCTCTCTGTCTCCTTTATAGGTCTTTCCTTCGAGAGACTCTATAGATATGATAAAGACTTGAACAAAAAAGCCAAAGATTCTCTCGAAGATCCATAAGATTTTCTTTTCTCCTTCCGATCTTCTTCCCTCTTCCTTTATTACACAAACACACACTACTACACAAACATAACACTTTTATTGCGGTTCTTAAATCCTGTGTGCCGACCAAACTCAACGCGTGGCTTCCACACTCCCACGCGCTATGTAATATTAAATGCTGCCTCACCTACTTTCTTATAACAACTAGTGGTGAACAGAGCAAGATAGAGACTCACACATAGAGAGAAAAAAGATCTGATCTCTCATTTCATTTCCTCGTTTCCTTCTTCTGCGAGGGAAATTTAATTCTTTCAAATCTCTCATTTACTCACCAAGAAAGAGAAAGAGAGAGAGATTAATATACAAGAATACAAGTGAGACTCTCTTATCAGAATTTCAATTACTAGAGAGTGAGTGAGAGAGAAGATAGAGTAAAGATGTTTGCTGCAGAGAATGGTTTGAAAGGAGATCCAAGACTTGAAGCTATATCAGCAGCCATTAGAATGGTTCCTGATTTCCCCAAGAAAGGTTTTTACTCAAAACATAGTTCCTCTGTTTTGTTCATGTTCTGTTTTTTTCTTACAATCTGTTTCTTGGACAGGGATTATGTTTCAGGACATAACAACGTTGTTACTAGATCACAAGGCGTTTAAACATACGATTGATATCTTTGTAGATCGATACAAAGACATGCAGATCAATGTAGTTGCTGGTAACAACTTCCCTTATCCTCAATTTTTTGTTTTACTGTGTTTCGTCATCAAAGTTTGTTAAGTAATGCCAAAAACATTTGGTGTCACTCTTAAGTGGACTTACCTCATAAAGCAACAATGACTAAAATATTTGTCTTTTTCTTCATTAAGAAATTTCACAATTCTTGTCTACATGCAAAAATGTGTTTAGGAGTTGAAGCAAGAGGTTTCATGTTTGGTCCTTCCATTGCTTTAGCCTTAGGTGCAAAGTTTATCCCTTTGCGTAAACCAGGAAAATTACCAGGTACAATTTTTACATTTTTTTACTTGTTGTTAAAGATAGATAGATTCTGAATATATGGTGAAAATATTGTGAATATAGGGAAAGTGATATCGGAGTCTTATGACCTTGAGTATGGACATGACCGTTTAGAGATGCATGTAGATGCTGTCGAGCCACGAGAACGCGTCATTATCATCGATGATCTTGTCGCTACTGGGGGCACTCTCTCCGCTGCAATTAGTCTTTTGGGTTTTGCTCTTGTTCTTGTGTTTTCCGATTAGTAATTTAGAATTTTTTTTTTTTTGTTGTTATGTGACACTTTGCTCTTTGATGTTTTGCAGAAAGCCAAGAAGCTGAAGTTGTGGAGTGTGCTTGTGTTATTGGCTTGCCTGAAGTCAAGGTATGTGACATTTTTTATTACTTGTTGAAGAAGTTATATATGGCTCTAATTGGTTTTGGTTTGGTTTAGGATATGTAATCTTTGTAGTAATATTGAGAATGTTTTGAAAATGCTATAGGGGCAACACAAGCTGAAAGGGAAGCCGCTTTATGTGCTGGTGGAGCCTAGTGGATTAGATGATTTCTGTTAGGGTTATAACCTTGTTAATTCCGGTTCAGTTTTTCTTATCCTGCAAAGTTCGTTCATGATGTTCAAATTCTGGGGTTTCAATTTCATGTAATGGTCATTTTAATGTAGATTTTGAATTTTGCGGTTTGCTTTTTATGTTGAGGTTTAGGACAATGTGTACTTTGATACTTTCTGCGGCTGTGGTTAGTGAAAACCGGAATATTAGAAACGTCTTTATATCGCCGGTTTGGTGAACCGATTTTTGTTTGGTTTGATTTCTGTGATGGATCACTAAACTTATCTTGATCAATTCCTAATGACTGTGATGATTAAAAAGATATGATACGTTCCTGATTTATGCGTGAAATCTTCAAAACTACTAGTAGTAGGTTTTACTGAATTTAATGCGATTGTTACTGGCTTACTGCTTTTAGGATTCTGAGAAAGGTGGTTGGTATTCTAGGATAAACTATTCATTACTCTATGTATTGGTCCAAGTGATCTTTTTTTTCAACATCATTACTTGATGTTATGTTCTTATAATACAAGATATAATAGATTTTATAAATCTTTTATTGATAAATTTATGTTTTGTTTGTTGTACATTGATTGAAAGATGAAATTAATTTCATATTGGGCTGGAACTTTTGTGGAAATTACTCAAACTGTTCTTAACATCAACTTAATGACCAATGTGGATTCACTCATACTAGATCAATGAGAGGGAGATGCTTCCAGTTAGAGATGTCAAAATGGACCGTGAGCCACATATTAGACTTAACATTCATGAAACAGATTTGAGTTTAAGATTTTTTACGTGTTTCAAAGTGGGCTTAGCATGTCAATCCGCCATAGACTACATATCTAGTAGGTTTTATCCGTGGATTGCTTGGCCGGATCAAATCTTATTACTACTCACAAATCTATTCATAATATATCATACACACATATAATCAAACTTTGAAATTTTATCATCTGACAAACAACTAAAAAAAATATTATTATCGTATGCATCAATATATTTTCATTAAAACAATTATACTAATCATAAGTCAAACTTATGATTATATTATTGTCTTACCACCCATTCTATTAGGCTAGAAAAAAAATATTGAGAAAGTTAAAAAAAAAAATCTAAATACTCACCTAATTGATCTTTTATACATAGATTTTAGATTTTATACATATCTAGATATTTGTAATAATAAGACATTTTCTATAAAAAAAAGTTCAACACCAATACAATTAACAATTAATAAAACGAGATCAACATATTTGGTTTAACATAAATGGTTTACACCATTTTGATGATGAAAATAGGATTTGTAACAAATTTTACACCAAAATGTGATCTTGTGTTCTTTTGGAAATGCTAAAACATTATTAACTAAAATATTCAACTCTTCCTCGCTTCTATTTACACAAAATTTTCATGTAGAAAACAAATTAAAACTTTAACCATACCTACAATTTCAATTATATTATACACATGTTGTCAACCCATCATCGAATTTTTATCATTGTAAAAATAGAATTATACTAATTATAAGTCAAAATTCTGACCATGTTGAAAGTTGGAATTCATTATGAAAATGACTCTTATGCCTTCATAAGCTGACCAAACACGCACAAAAGAATATGATTACAATCCTTTCCAAATACCTTGCAGTATAACTAACTGATTCAAAATGTTCATATACAAAAAAAAAGTCGTTTATATATAATTCATATAAACATTTTGTCATAAATTTCATTAAAGTATAGCGGTTGAAGGTTCATCAATTCTTAAAGTGGGGGTGACAATCACATTTTTAAAAATTATACAAAACACAAACAATTTTTTTTTCTTTTTCAATATGATTACAACATTTTCTTCGATGATTCACTCTATAAATAAATTTTTAGGAAAAAAAAACAACCATGAAGCTAAATAATGGGCCGTAGGAGAAGCCTAAGATCATAGAATCAAGCCCAATATGTACTGCGGCTCAACCCAATTTTTTCAAAAATTCAAAAATATCTTCACTGGAACCGGGCTTTGGGGGGATAGAATTTCAACGTGGGGTTTCTCAAAATTTGATTGAACAATTCTCAGATTTGATTTTTGGGGTTTTCTTGTAGTGACAGCGATTTTTGTTCATCGTTGTAGTGTATAAGATCTGAAGCTTGCTCTGGAATCTGATTTTAGTTTTGAAACGGCGATTTACACAAAGTGAGAGTAGGAGATGGCGATTTTGTACGCGTTGGTGGCGCGTGGAACAGTGGTGTTATCGGAGTTTAGTGCGACTTCGACTAACGCGAACTCAATCGCTAAGCAGATTCTGGAGAAGTTGCCCGGAAACGATGACGATAGACACGTGTCGTACTCTCAGGATCGGTTTGTGTTCCATGTGAAGCGAATTGATGGTGTTACTGTTCTCTGTATGGCTGATGAAACCGCCGGAAGTAAGCTTGATTCTCTGATTCTGGATCTTGTTTTCGAGTTTCTTCGATTTCGAATTTTACTTGTTGTTTGATTTGGAATCTAGAACTCTGATTTTGTGTAACTTTCTCATGAAATGATTGAGATGGATCTTATATTAGTGTTCTTGGTTTAGTGTGTTCAATTTGAAATTAACAGTGAAGATTTTTCATAGGACTTGGTTTTCGTGTTTTTCTTTGTTTATAATTCAAGGAGGTTGGGGGAGAAATGGTGTGTTTCTGATATGTTAATGCTGTGTAGGGAATATTCCGTTTGCGTTTCTGGAAGATATTCATCAGGGGTTTGTGAGGAGGTATGGCCGTGGGATTCATACGGCTCAAGCTTATTCGATGAACGATGAGTTTTCGAGAGTTTTGAGTCAGCAAATGGAGTACTATTCGAATGATCCTAATGCAGACAGGATTGGTAGAATCAAAGGTGAAATGAGTCAGGTAAAGTTGCAAAACTTATCTCTTTGATGTGCTCGATAATATGTGATAACAAACAGCTTACCTTGCGAATTCCACTTTAGTGATGAGTTGCTGGACTGTGTTTATGCACTATTGTTGAGTTTTGATTGTGTATTTGCTATCATTTTTAGGTTAGAAACGTGATGATTGAGAATATAGATAAAGTCTTGGATAGAGGGGAGCGTTTGGAGTTGCTAGTTGATAAAACCGAAAATATGCAAGGGAACACTTTTCGTTTCAGGAAGCAAGCTCGCCATTTCAGAAGTATTATGTGGTGGAGAAACTTCAAGCTAACGTAAGTTTTCTTAACCAAAAATCCTTTCAACAGTTTCTTGTTCTGATTCCACTACATTGTTTAGAGACAAATCAATAGTTTCTTCCTCTAATTCCACTACATGGTTTCAAGATTTTATAATTTTGTTGTTTGTTCTCTCTGCTCATGAGCTTGTTTTTCTATGCAGGATTGCTCTGATATTTATACTCTCAGTGGTTATATACATCGCAATGGCCTTTGTTTGCCACGGGCCAAATCTGCCTAAATGTTTCAAGTAAGAATCCACCCTCTTATTTTCACCTTTCCCTTCTTGGGATTCATCGCTTCAGTTTTGTAATCTGTTGGGTAAAATGTGTGTTTATGTGCTCTTCATGTATCATCTCCTGTAATTGCATTGAACTAGAGAATGTATCGTTCTTTACAAGTGTGATATATCACTGTTGATATCTCATCCCCTGTCTGTTAGCAATATCTGCTGATAATGTGATAGCAATACATTGTGACGTTAAGAGTCTTTTTTTTTATATAAGGCATGATGTTTTGGATTTAGTAAAGGTAGTTTGTAAAACAACGACGTTATATCTTTAGCTGAATCCGTGAGGTGTATGTTCAAACTTCTAATAATGTGGTCACATGCAAAAAGAATTCGACTTTTTCTTTTTTTGTGATCAATGTGTTAGACCAACTTTTCTTCACAAAATGTTCTCAAAAACAGATTGACCCTGAAACTTTTCGACTTTAAATTTCAGAAACACAAATTTCTTATCAAGACATGATTTCTTCATCTCTAAAGATCCCAATTTCCCTGTAGTCTTCATCAATCTCTCTTGAAACGCATTCATCTCTTTATCCTTGTCTGCAAGCTTCTTCATATTTGCTTCCATTTCTTGTTTTGCAAATAACAAACTGCGCTCGCAAGCCTTTTTCTCCATAACTACCATATCTCGTCTTTCGATAAACTTTGTAGCCTCGAAAACTTCTTCAAGAACAGACCGGAGACAACCTACTCGGATTTTCGCCGTCTCTATGTCCTTAACGATCGCTAGAATCTCTCTAGCTCGTGTTTCAGACAAACGATGTAGAGGCGTTGACTGGAGCTCGATTACTATCTCAGCTAGCGTCTCGAGATTGTATGTTCGTGTGGAGAGAGACTGGAGCTTAGAATCTGATGTAATGTCTCCATACTTGTCGAATATGCTTTGAAGAGTAAAGGAGAGACTAGTTTTGACTTTGTATTCTCCGACAAAGATCACGTCGGAAGAATCAAGAGTGTTCATCACGAGAGCCTTGTTCAATGGAGACAAAAGAAGCTCAGGGTAGAGTAGAACCGAGTCTTGATCATCATCATTGTAAACAGAGTATGCTCTGTTCCAAATAGGATTGGAGTGTTGAGAGATATCTAAACATAAACTCATTTTTTTTTTCTTGGTTCTTTTCTCTCTTTTACAAATCTTTTGTGAAGTTCTCTTCCTCTCTCAACCTCTATTTAAAGACGTTTTATTTCAAAGTTGTGTGGACAGTTTGAGTAATATTTTAATGTATCTTTTTGGAGTTTGCAACGATTCTTGACTTTGAATTTGATGAAGAATTCACTAAGATCGCGTTCTTGACTTTGTCAATCTTTTCTGCTTACGGTAATCACAAAACAGAGGAACAATAAAAAAACAAAAAGAAAAGTGTCAAATGAGAAGGAGTCATAGTCTCAGAGTCTTGGCAGAACTTGAAGACAATAAAGCAACAAGGGCAAGACCAAGGCACAAGCTACGTTCAAAGTTGTTGAAGACAATCAATGGGCCTTGTGTTGGTCTTTCCAAACGTATAAAGACATGTGAATCAAAGATGCTAAAACTATATATGCATGTGTTATATATAAAAAGAGTATCACAATGTATAGTTCACTCTGCAAGAGGGATTCGAACATTAAGCCTACGTAACCAAATAGAATGCATAATCATATGCAACATATCATATGGTTTCGATGGTCTGTTTATTACGAAATGTTTCTGAACCTCAAGCACTCTCCTCTGCATTTTCAAGTAGTCTTCTTGCGATATCGCTTCAAGAATCTTCTTGATCTCTGGCATCTTCGATAACGGGATATGAACGGAGAATGTCTTCCAGTTCAGCACGTCGCTGAACGGAAGAACGTAAGCATCAGCTATGATGACCGGTACGCAACCGGAGTAAAGAGACTCAACGATTCTTGGACTAGCTACTTCCCAACCGCTCGGGCATAGACAGAACTTTGCTTGATCCATCATTTTGGTGTAGTTCATGGTTTTGGGGAGATTCTCGTAGACAAGGACATCTTTGTCTTTTTCTTTCCACTGTTCGAAAAGCATTTTCCGGACTTCTCCGTGAGAACCGCCTGCGAAGAAGGCTAATTGTTTGCGGTTTTGAGGTGGTTCTGCTTCGGTGTGTACAGACCCTAATTGGCCGAATTGAATGTTGATTTCAGGCAATGAAACATCTCTCATTGGGGTGAATCCCTCGGAGGAATTGGCATTGCATAGAGCTCTGATGAAATGTTTGTAAAGTTCTGGATCATTAGCAGAGACATCAGGTGCCTTGAACAACAAGGAACAAAACAAACAGAGAAGAGTTAGGGCTTTTATTATTACTTGCGAAACAAGATATGTGTATAAATAGAGATCCACTCACCCAATCGTGACAGGAGAGGAAGAAATGATCAGCACCACGACTTCGATTCCAGTAAGGATAACGATCAGCGACGAGAGAGATGTAGTCTTTCACAATGTTCTGGAGACGGTCACGGGCATAAGTAGTGTAAGGTCGATAGACAAAGCGTATGATATTGACGATCCCTACTGGGATGTAGAACATGGTGGCTTCCTCAGGTGAAGCAGCGGTAAAACGGCTATTTCCGTTCTCGATTTCGTCCATGAATTGACCTTCGATGGAGTAAATGTTGTTAAGAGGACCCTTGTGAAACAAAGGAGCTTCTCCTTCTCTATATGTCCATATCTTGAATCTCTTCTCCATCTCTTTGTGGCTCCTGTTTAACATAAGAAACAAAAAAAAAAAATTACATATATGCATAATTTGAGACTTTAAAACATTTAAGTGAACTAATCGTGTGTTTCCATATACAAGAAGAATATAATGGTCAATAAAGAAGAACATGGAAAAAGGACACTTTTGAAAATTGGAAACTGCAAAGTCTGTAAGTTACTAAAAATAGAAACTCACACAGAAGTGTGATGTTGATCTGTATTTCTATTAAAGGTTATTTGGAGTAAAGGTTTTAATGAAAAATAAAAAAGAGAGTACAGATCCTAATGAGTACCTACTTGCTAGCTACAAATCATTTTGACCAAAAAAAAAAAAACTTCATTTATTTCATCAAACCTTAACTTTACTTCAACTTAACTAAAAAAAGCCTAACACATACAAAGCTAACAAGAAATTACCTAGTGATCAAACTAAACAATGTTGCTAAACTATATAAAAGTTTGTATTAACATTTAATACGAAATACTATAATTAGAGGGGGAGAAAGAAAAGGTCTTAACTGATGAAAAGTAAAAGCGTTGAGATAGACAGATCCACTTGATACGATTCTCAAATCAGAATTATTCCTCCGATGATCACGACGGCGACGACGACGGAGCCTCTCTTCTCCGGCAGCTTTTCTTATGGCGGCTCTCGCCATTGCCAAACCTTCCTCCACTCTCTCCACCGCTTCATCCACCACATTAACTTGTGACGTCGACTGTTAAAACAAAAAACATTACAAAACATTATTAAAATCATAATGTAACACCTCGTAGCCAATTCACAAAACCTAGACCACAAACAAAGAAGGAAGATACTAATTCAAGAAAATGAAACTTATGTATGAAGAAAGTATATTACATTGTTGTTGATGAGAGTGGTGATACAAGAGGAGGAAGAAGGGAAGAATCTAAAGGAAGAGAAGATAGTTTGAGGAGAAGAAGAGATATTGTGACGACAAGAAGGATCATCATCGACGGTAGTGAAAATCTGGTTATGGTGATTAATAGAGTAGAAGAAGAGGATGATGACAAGTGATGGATAGAGCAAAAACGGCGTCGTACAAGTGAGATCCGCCATTGATAATAATTAGGTCTAACGATTCCTCTTCGTTCTTGCGATATATATACTGATTGGGGTTTGGTTTATGATATTTTTACAGAAAAAAATTGGAGAATAAGTCAAGAAGAGAAGGAGAAGATGATCGAGTTTGAGAATTTTAGGGTTGTTTGTTTCGCACTTTAGGAGAAGAAGAAGGTTTATTAGAATTGATTTATATGTGTGTGTTCGTCTTTGACCGTCTTTTTGGGGGGTTAATAAAGGGTAGAAAAATTCATTTTTTTTTTGTCAACGATATTTTAATTAATTGTAACATGAGTCTCTTGAGGGGTTGTTTTGATACGGTTTAGGTTGGATTTGGTTCGGTTTTCTAACTAAACATAATTTTGGTTTTCTTTTTTTCCTTATTATCAAAATTTCGGTCCAAATATAGAAAACATAAGATTAACTTTTTTTTATATATATATATATATATATACTAGATGATTGGCATGTACCCTGTGTAGTATGAAAACGATTTTATTAAAAATATACAATTTAAATCAAATATAATTCTATAATAAAATGTAAAAATAGATATAACATTTGAGCTAATAGTAGGAAAAACAAAAAATTGAAAAAACAATTGAAAACAAAAACTGAACAAAACGAACCACTGTTATAACCAACATTATCGAAGTTTTCCTTGTACACAAATATTTGTCATTTTAAAGGAATGATCGGCCCATGTGCTTTTTACTTCGCTTCACTATGTGCCTTTGTCGGTAAGAAAATAAACGAAAAGACTATAAAAACAAATAAACGAAAGTGTTTCTCACTTTTTTGCATTGTCTCATTCTCACCAAGTATAGAGCTTTTAATATCAGAAGATTTTAAGGATTTTAAGTCTCACCAAGTGCTTGTTGAAAATAGACCCAAGTGATGCTTTTTTGAGGAATAGATGTCCAATTAACGCCATGTTTGGTCTGATCGTCTTGAGATTCTGGGATGTTCGATGACCCAAAAGTGCATTGTGCATGTTTCCAGGTGATACAAAGATGAATATGTCATTGTTCATACTTACACAATAATCAAGAGCAGCTAATAAGGAAGCTTTGCCTTTGATTCGAGCTCGTTCTTCGGGAAGAAGCAAGACTTCTTTTGTCTTCCATTCTTCGTAAAACTTGTCTTAGTGTTGAGATTCTAGATTCTCCTCCATATACCTGAAAATTTCCATATAGAAAACGCAATACAATGGTTAAGCAGAGTATTACTTAATAAGACAACTTTAAACGAAGTAATGTGACCAAAGAATCTCATTCTGACCTTGTGCAATGTTAAAAAAGATGTGTTTGCAATTGCTTAAACAATTAGTCAGTATTGTAGAACTCAACCATATGTTGTACACTACAATAAAACACGCCGTTTGCGAGGGAAATTTGCGACGCCGGGTTTCCCTCGCAAATCTGCGTCGCATTTGCGTCGAATTTGCGTGTAATCCCAAACATCATCGCACTATCGTCGCAAATCCGCGAGGACAACATTCGTCGTAAACCCGTTGCAATTTAGCGACGTCATTGCGACGTTTTCGCGTAAAGGGTGAACTATGCGAGAATTGAGCGACGTATGTGCGTCGAACACATAATCCTCGCACAAGACTCGCAAATTTGCGACGCCTTTGCGTCCAAACTGGGAGGAACCGACAACAAGACGCAAATACGTCGCAAAATTGCGAGTTCTTTGCGAGGGAAAGTAGTTTCACCTGTAAGTTCGTGGATAACGTTTACAATTTGGGTTCCAAATTATTTCTAGTCGCAGATCCGTCGCAAATAAGTGATAAATCCGACGCAATTGCGTCGCAAATTTGGCCAGAAAATCTATATATAGAAGCTTGATGAGGAGGATATGATATGTAACCACAAGAAAAAAAACAAACATTTGAGAGAGAGAGTGAAAAAAAAAACATTACTTTGT
>OVAP01004762.1:0-14007 GCA_900406295.1 Aurinia saxatilis | reverse complement strand
AGTATTATTTATAATAAATTCTGTTTCATAAAATTAATTTTATAAATAGTTGCATGCAATTTTTTAATAAATGTGCGATTAACAAATGAACAAATGTGCAATTTTTTAACTGATTAGTCGCTGCAATATATCGTGCGACTGTTAAACGAATGGCACAAACAATCGCTGCGATCAGTCGCTGTGATTAGTCGCGCGACTGACAAACGAATAACAAGCATCAATCGCGAGTCGCAGTCTCAGTCGCGAGTCGCAGCCGCAATCGCTAGCGACTGTCAAACGAACAGGGCCATACTTGTACCCTCCCCCAAACTTACTTCACATCGTCTGCGGTGTGAAAATAAGTATAAAAGGATACGACAATGAAACTGAAATAAAATAAAAGAAATAAAAATAAAAATCTACCTAGTGGGTTGCCTCCCACTCAGCGCTTGTTTAAGTCATTAGCTTGACTTATTGCCAGAGGATGTTAGTCATGAGAATCGAATGGTTGAGCCAACCTCCCTTTGGTCCTCCTCTTGATAAAATAAGGAACAAAGAGTGCAAAAAGAGACACTATTTTCCTTTGTAATGAGAAACAATTGTAACCATGGACATTTACTACAAGCGTAGCATATAATATAAGTTGCTCCTTGATTGAATGCACATGAGGATCAAATGCGTTTGATGGAAAGATAAAGTCATCCTCATGCTCAAATGAGTCTGTGAAGAAGTAGTCAACTTCATCACCATCAACCACATAGTGCACAATATTTTCTTCACTAGATATTATCCCGACCGTAGGGTTATTTATCTCATTTAAGATCCTATCAATATCAATTTCATCCCCTAGGTGAGAGTATTCAAGAAGAGAACTAGATTCCTGAGTTAGTGAAAGTTCATGAGCATGCAAAGTATGTAGATAATCAATATCGAAACATACTTCATGGTAATTTCTTGAAAGCCTTTCAAATCTTACAGTTCCTAGTCTTTCAAACTCACTTATCAAAACACATGATTCATCAATAAGCAATGAGCTTGCTAATTTATATGATTCTTCTTTAATGCACATATCGATGTCTATGCAAGTAAGTGAATCTTTAAGGTTAAATAGTTGAAGTGCTACCTGTTCTTCCGGCGTGAGGACCCACAGTGCATATGATTTCTCTGCATACAGCTCATCTTGATTGTGTGCTTGAAGTGTGTCTCCTTCTTCTTCTTGTGGCCAATCATTGTAACCCATGACCATAATCTAGATAAAAAAACAAAAAGTAAAAAAAAAAAAACTAGTGACCGTCTTAGACTAAATTTAAATCTTTCAACTATAGGTAAAGCTATGAGACTTGACAACGGCGCCAAGTGAATCTGAATTGTATGAACAATATAAAATATATGTATGAACAATATAAAATTTATGTATGATACACGAATATTTCCTTGAAGATTCAAAAATTATGATGATATACTACACATATCATAAATATTTAACTAAATCAATTCTATAATTTTTTGTTAAATTATTTTTAAAAAATTGAAGAGATTAATCAAAATAATACGCTAAGATATCAAAGTCATTAAATGTCATCCACAAGAAGGCATTATTATTATTATTATTATTTTGAAACTTTAACAAAGACAAATCTTAGTTTAGTAACCACAGGTTTTATCTTAAACATTTATTCAAATAGTTTGAATACCAAAATTTTTATTCTTTCCAATCTATAAACCATTTTATACATCATAATTAGATTTTTTTTAAAAGAGTTAGTTATTTTGTATATTTTAATTTTATATAGTCTTCAAACAAATCAAGAAATTTTTTGGTAAATGGTGATTTTAAAAAGGTTATTAGTAAAATGTGTTTTTTATATCTTTGTGAATTGAGTCTTTTTTTGTTAAATAACTAATTTAACCTTAATTTCAGTTTTTGTTTGATAACAAACCATAATTCAATTCTAATTCAGATTCACTTTTTTGTTTGGTATTGCTGATTTAAATTTATAATCAATATATAATTTATTGGTGCTTTTTAAAAAGGGACATTTACACCCCATGACATTTTTTGGTTAAAAATTACACTCCATGATATAATATAGTTTTCATCACCGTATAAGTTGATGTGCATTAATATATATATATATATATATATATATATATATAAACACTTTTCACTAATAACGTTTTTAAAAATCACTATTACCAAAATTTCTACTGACATTATTTATTATATAATCAAGGAAAATTTTAGTAAATGGTGATTTTTAAAATATTACTTGTAAAATGTGTTTTTTATGATCTTTGTAATTTGAATCCTTTTTTTGTTAAATAACTAATTTAATCTTAATTACAATTCTTATTTAATAACAAAACCATAAATCAATTCCAATTTATATTCACTTTTGGTTTGGTTTTTGCTGATTTTACGCAACACACTAATTATACGCAATCCACACACAAATGCACGCACGCACACACACGCATGCATGCACCCAGACACCCACACACGCATACATAAGGACACACACCTAGACACACACGCACTCACGCACGCATGCACCTAGGCACAGATGCACGCACACATGCACCTAGGCACAGATGCACGCACACACACGCACGCACACACACCCACCCACAGAGACACACACACCCAAACACAAACACAAACACACACAGATACACACACCCATACACGCAGACATGCACACAGACACACACGCAGACACACACTCACACACGCTCTTTCACACACACACACACGCATACACACGCAAACACACTCGCACACACGCACATATAAGTGCACACATGCACACACGCACACACACACGCACCACACACGTACATAGACATAGACACACAGACACACGCACACCCATACACGCACACACGCACACACACGCGTACACACAGACACGCACACCCAGACATGCACACATGCACACACGCGCACACACGCGCACACAGAGACATACGCACACACGCACACATGCACAGACACACACACACACACGCACAGACACACGCACACACACACATGCACACACACACACACATGCACAGACACACACACACGCACAGACATACGCACACACGCACACATGCACAGACACACACACACACACGCACAGACACACGCACACGCACACACACATGCACACACACACACACACATAAACACACACACGCATACACACTCACACACACACTCACACACACGCACGCATGCACACACGTGCACACGCACACACACACATGCACACACACACACACAGATATGCACAAACACACACACACACACACACACGTGCACACGAACGTGCACACACACACGCACCCGCACATGCGCACCCACTCACGCGCACACACACATGCGCACACACACACACGCACACACCTACACATGCACACATGGACACACAGACACACGCAGACATACAGAGACGCACACCCACACACGCACACACACAAACACACACACACACACAAGCACACACGCACACGCATATCCACACACACATACCCCTATACACACACTCCCACGCACGCACGCAGACACACACACAAAAATATTATATATTATATATATAATATAAATATATATATATATATTAATATTAAATTACCACTTATGTTTAATAGAACTTTAAGTCTTAAGGAAAAATGTGATGTGAAATGATGACCTTAGTCTAGTGGTTGAGGGTAAGTCCACTGAGACAAGACACCTTCACACCCGAGATCGAATCCTACTGCCTAAATAATGTATAAAGTTGGTTCATGGGCCGACCAGTTGTGGCCCAATGTTGTCCAAAACAAAAGAAAGGAAAAATGAGACATTATCTATACAACATGTAGACTAACACCAATAACCTAATGAAAGAAGAAAATGAAAAAGAATGATGAAATCCTTTGTGCAGCCTGATAATGGCATTGTAATTTTCATCTCAGACAGTGAGGATGAGCAGACAAAGATTGTGGTTAGTAAAATTGATTTTTATTTTGTATGTAAAAGTTATAATACCGTTAAGATAACAACATAATTATTGATTCGTATTTAAGTAGAAGTATGTGATGATTTTTGCTAGATCTGGACTTCTAACTTATATGATACCAACATGATGTTATATTGTATGGTTTTTTCGTAGGTAATTATCATGGATACATCTGCTGATTTTGAACATACAGATAAGCTTTTCATTGGTAACAACAGCATAGTTGATGGAGACCAGATGTAATGATTCAATTAGATCTATAATTTTGATTCTTCTCCAAAGTTCCCAAAGTTTAACCATGCTTTAATTGATTGAACCCCCTGATAATTTGCTAGTTACTTGCTTTAGTTATTAAAACTGAAAACCCCTTTGTCCTAGTTTTAATTAAGAGTCTAAAATTAGTTGTGCGATTTATCGGTCTTCGTGGATGCGATCCCTAAGTATTATAAAGCATTTGTTGTAGACTTGCACTTAATTACATAGTTTAAAACTTTGTGTATCAACCAACCATCTTCAGTTATGCAGCTAGCTAGTCACGGATGACTCCTTAGAGAAGTTATACAGCTCGACAAAAACCCTAAATTCTTATCAACGAAAGTAAGACTAACTAAAAAACTTGAACCTTTAATCTAAGAAATACTTAACCTTATGAATGATTGGGCAAAGATTCACTTTCAATAGAACCAACGAATAAGAAAAGAGGAAAAAAGGTTTAGATCCGGGATAAGATTTTCCCAAATATACTGGAAAATCTATGAAGAAACAGAAAGAAAGACCAAAAACAAAAACACTTCGGATTTGAAACTGGGATTAGCCGGAGAAACGGATATGATTACATCGGAAACATGCTGAAAACACCAAAAAAAGAGGGAATATAAGCAAACTAACTAAATATTTGCAAAGAGAAAAATGCATGGTGCCGGCGAAGCCGATCACGGGAGATAACTAAGCTCGGAAACTTTGTAGATCTAGTGAGAAGTTTTGAGAGAAACGGAGAAGGGAGAGAGCCAGTACGATTCAGAACATTTTGAAACATTTCCCTTTTATGTACTAGATTCCATTTCCTTGTAAACATGGGTTTCAAATTAGATAGCTGCATATGAAAACATTATTAATAATTTAAATGATCATAACTTGATTGCATTTAATATTCAACAACTATATATGTAATTTTTCTTTTTAAATCTCTTAAGTCTTGACTGATTCTTTTTAGATGCTCTAGAATTTTGTATTAATTGGATTATTTGTATTTATGTAATTATCTAATAGCACCTGGCGAGTTATTTAATGGGTTAGATAATAGTATGAGATAATGTCTTTAAAACACAGCAAATAGCTTTAAATAAAAATATATTTTCTTAAAAAGTTGTCATATCATATCATTAACTCATCTTCAATTAAATATTTTTTCTTGAATAAAAATGTGATTTTGTCTAAAAAGACGTCGGGGAAGGATTTATTAGACTTCGATGAAGGCTTCAAGTTTGGTGGGGCTGGCGTAGGAGATGCTGAATCGAAAATGATATGATTTGGCAATTTAAAATATAAAATATTATATATATATATATATATATTATATTAAATTACCACTTATTTTAAAGAACTTTAAGTCCTAAGGAAAAATGTGATGTGAAAGTTATGACCTTAGTCTCTTGGTAGGTGGTAAGTCCACTGAGACTGGACACCATAACACCTAAGATCGAATCTCACTGCCTACATAATGTATGAATTAGGCTAATGGGCCGACCAGTGGCCCAATGTTGACAAAAAAGGTGAGGAAAAATGTGACTTTATCTATAAAAGGTACACTAATACCAAGAACCCGATGAAACAAATGATGAAATCCTCTGTGCAGCCTTAATAACATTGCAATTTTCATCTCAGACGGTGAGGATGAGCAGATAAAGATTGTGGTTAGTAAAATTGATTTTTTATTTATTTGTAGAAGCTATAATCCCGTTAAGATAACAACATAATTATTGGTTCATATTTAAGTAAAAGTATGTGATTATTTTTGCTAGATCTGGTCTTCTAACTTATATGATACGAACATGATGTTATATTGTATTTCATAGGTGAATATCCTGGATACATCTGCTGATTTTCAACGTGTAGATAAGCATGTCATTCGTAACAACAACATAGTTGGTAGAGAACAGATGTAGTGTTTCAATTAGATCTCTCCTAAGAAAGTTTTTTAAAAATATTATTATGTTTTTTTTTTGTTTTTAGTCAAGGATCTTTTGTTATTATGTTATTAGAATAATTGTGTGACTACAATGAAGATAAAGTTTGAGGAAAAGAAAAAAAAAGCTGGCTCGAGGAAAAGGAAAGCATAATCTATTAACAATGTTTATGAGGTAACATACATTACAAAATATACTAACCCTTATCTTGGATTTTGTTTTCTCAAAATGTAGAATTTAACTTTTTTGTCTATATATGACAAAGATTAGGATTTTTTTAATATTATTATTTTTATTGATTAAAATGTTAAATTTATTCAAAGAGAAACCTGTTTTTTTACAAAAACGTTACCAACCCAAAACCCAAAACTTTCCTACGCACAAGTTATCTCATACGTACATCTTGTCGCCTGGCTGAAGAAATTTGATTCCTTACCACCATATCTATAGTAGTAATCAGCCTTGTGGCACATATCACACCCTCACATTGAAATCTACGGTTTTGTTCTCTCTTAAAGAAAGATAAAGCACACTGAAAGGAGGTATCGTAGTAAGAACTTTCGAACCCCTCCCCCTCCATCTTTTAAAAGTTCTCTCACCAACTCACCCCACCTTTCTCTAAGAGTATTTCCCATCAACCCTCACCCCCCCCCCCNNNTAAGAGTATTTCCCATCAACCCTCCCCCCCCCCCCCAAAAAAAAAGTTCCCCAAACTTCTCTGGAGTAACTACATTTTAAGAATTAATGGTCACGGGTCTCCATCCTTTTCGCACAAAAAATACATCAAACAATACCTCCTCATACCAACGCTGCAATCTATCTTGAATAGCAAGCCTGTTATTTAAGGCAAGCAAACTTAAGAACGCAAAATTCGGAGTAGAATGACTAAACCAAACCCATTTGTCCCAAAAAATAGCTTGGTGAGCATCTCTGATCTGGAACCAAGTCTCAACAGATGAGAAACCCTTCGTAAAGACACCCTTTTATTTCTCCTCAACTGAATATCATCACTTGTAGATCTATTCCCAAAAAAATGAATTAGTTCATCCTGAATCACATTAAGCATATGCATTCTTCGACTTCTTTTCCTTCTAGTATTAAGGAACCCAGACAACAAAGCATCCCTGCCTATCCCCAAGTCAAGCACACCTCTTAACCCTAGACAATCATTAAGTCTTCCAACAGAGGACCAGTGGTCAAACCATACATGAGTATGGTGTCCATCCTTGTCTTCTACGCGGTGAAAATACTTCGCTAAATCCTTATACTTCAGAAGCTTCTTCCACATCCAAGCCCTCTTAGTAGTGGTGTCTTTTGATTACCCAAAATAATTTACCCTGAAACATGTAAACATGTATCCACAGAACCCAAAAAGAGTTTGGGCAGAATAAATTCTCCAGATGAGCTTTAAACACATAACCTTATTGCGCAAAACTTATAAATTAATTATAATTTTTTCTCTTTGAAGACTTCGGACAGACAAAAGTCCCTGATTATTCTATCCCTGGCCTGAACGATCCTATTCCAAACCTCAATGAACTATTCCAGACCTGACCGAACAACATCCAAGCCCAGGAACCAGGAAGACCACCTCAAGCTCCTTTGGGTAATGGAGTAGAACAAGAATGAAACTTTCGTGCAAGAGGCATGTGAATAACAAACGCTATCTTTGAAAATAAATTTAGAAGAAGAAAAGACAATTTTTTTGGGTGCAAATTAAGAGACCTTTCGTGCATTGTGTACGCTATATTTCCGTTATTGGTTTATTGAACTTAGTTCTAAATTTGTTTTGTTCTTTATTTTAAATAAGAGAATCCAAAAGGACGTGCAGGAGATTCAGAGTCATTCAAACTATATCTTTATCCCGAACAATCCTAGAAAGTCTAATTATGTATTCTAGCTAATCAAAATTCGACATGTGAGTAGTTACCTTCATTTCTCAACTTCAAGCGGTACTTTGCATATTGCATAATGGATAGTATGCATCAACACAAGTTGGATCGTGTTATCTTTTACTTTCCAATGTTTTCAAATCTCGGAGAAAATCTGCTCTTTTGATGCTTGTCTCTTTGAATTGGTAATTGGGGATTCAAATAGAGGAATTACCTTCATTGCTTAGCCGGTTACTTGTCAGAACCGTAGACATTCATATGTTGCTAGAAGACGTCTTTCTTGGTTGCGAAAGCTGTTTGATTTTGAAAGTTCCTTTGCTTATATTTAATTATCCTTAGTTCTTCGGCTTGTCTTTCCTTTAAATATTGCATCTTGTTGCTCGGTGTCTAGCATTTCTAGACCTTTTGTTCGATGGTAGCTCGTACTTTTGTTTCAAAATATCAATTTGTATCTTATCTCCACTGGTCCACTCTAAAAAAAACAGATACAAAAAGAAAAGCACAAGAGATTAGTAGAGGTTTTTTTTTCACAAAACAAAATCGTAAGTTCGGAGTATTGGAGGAAAAGGATTGTGCGTCGATATCAGAAGTCTTTCGATTTTCAAATCTGAACTGTTTTTTTTTTTTTTAATTCTGACGAGTGATAAAATTGACGATGGAATCAAAGTTGGCGGAAATGCATATGCGATGGACGGTGGTATTCCGGTGAGTTCAAGAAAAATTTTGGCGAGTCTGAAAAATATCATGGACCGTAACAAAATAGAGATCTTTGCGATGCTAGTTGAGTGCAACAACGATGGAGGTGAGGGATTAATTCTATATTTCTATTTAAGACTTGTTTATACATGATCGTTCTTGCACTCAACGAGCATCGCATCGATCTTTAATTTGTGACAGTCTACGATCTCTTTCAGACTCGCCACAGTTTGTCTTGAACTCACCGGAATACCACCATCTATCACATTTGCATTTCTGCCAACTCTGTTTCCACCGTCAAATTTTTCACCCGTCGGAATAAAAAGAAAATAATATTAGTTCAGATTTGAAAATCGAAAAACTTCAGATAGTGACGCACAATCCTTTTCCTTGAATACTCCAAAGTCACGATTTTGTTATGTAAAAAAAAGACCTCGTCGTATTTCTTTTGCGTTTCTTTTCGTAATTGTTTTTGTTTTGAGTGGACCTGCGGAGATAAGATGAAAATTCATATTTTGTTAGTTATTTATGATGCTATATATCTGGTTGGAGTGGTGAATATCCTTTATTTTCCAGGGTTTGCAAATCTCGGAGAAACTCGGCTCTTTTGACGCATGGCTCCTTGAATTGGCAACCGGAGATTTGAATAGAGCAGTTACTATTATTGCTCAATCAGTTCCTTCTCAGAACCGTAGACATTGATATTTTGCTAGAGGACCACCTCCTTGACATTGAAGGTTCTTTTGCCTCTATTTAATAATCATTAGTTCTTTTACTTATGTGTTTCCTTTAACTCTCGCGGTTTGTTGCTCGGTTTCTTGCTTTTCTAAGCCTTTTGTTTGTATATAGCTTTTACTTTTGTTTCAATATGACTACCCAGATGACAAAAATAAAAAAGTTTGACATGATTACAAACTTTCTTTTTGTGACCTTTCACTAGATACATTGTTTGTGTTTTACGTGCAAGTTTCAAAATATGTACTCCTAATTATCTTTAGTAAAAAAAATTTTAAAAGATATACAAATATTTAATTACTATGGTTTAATTCTATATTAATTTCTTAGGGCTTTGTCTAGATTTCATTAAGACTCCATTCGAGGTCAGTTTCCCATTTCGAAAGCAGGGCAAGCACATTTAAAATGCGTTTCCAAAAAAAACTCAATCCCAAAACGCGACAGAAATACCTTTGTCAATAAAAAGCGAATAATTAAATATGTTTTCATATTATATATTAAACAAAACCCTACTTGCTTACCTAATTGTTCATTTCTTTAAAAAGCATGAAGCCCATAAATCTTCCCTAATCGTTTAATTGATTATTACTAATATTTTTCTTCAAGAAAAAATTATTTGTAGAAACATGGTTTCTATAATATGTAGGATGTGAAATCTTGAGCCGGAAGATCCTTCTCTAGATATAGAAGGAGGTTTGTTTCATAATATAAACGTGAGTGATTATAATGATCTAGATCACTAAATTTGAACTTTTCTTTTTTTCACTAAATATTATTTATTAAGGAAAAACACAGGTTGTGTCGGCGATCAAAGGGAATACCAGAGAACAAAGCTGGTGATGATGACAGTATACACCCCGGGGACACTTAAAACTAGAACCGATTACAGGAGAACAAAGCTGATCTCCTTTGTTTTACTCTCTGCTAATCGGCGGAAAAAACTTCCCTCTTCAATTATGTCGTTATCTAGCCACGGATGACTCCTTAGAGAAGTTATACAGCTCGACAAAATCTCTAAATCCTTATCAACCAAAGTGAGACTAACTAAAAAACTTGAGCCTTGAATCTAACCCTTTGAACGATTGGGCAAAGATTCACTTTCTATAGAACCAAAGAACAAGCAAATGGGGAAAAAGGGTTTAGATATGGGTTAAAAAAATTCCCAATATACTGGAAACTCTATGAATAAACAGAGAGCAAGACCAAAAACAGAAACACTTCGGATTTCTAACCGGGATCAGCCAGAGAAACTGATCTGATTACATCGGAAACATACCGGAAATACAAAAAAAAAACAGCAGCAAAGTGACTAAATATTTACAAAGAGGAAAACACACTGTGCCGGCAAAGCCGGTCACCGGTGATAACTAAGCTCGGCCACTTTGATGATCTAGAGAGAAGTTTTGAGAGAAAAGGAGAAAGGAGAGAGCCAATGTGATTTAGAACATTTTGAAATATTTCCCTTCTATGTTCTCGTTTTCCATTTCCTTGGACACATGGGCTTCAAATTTGGTCGCTCCATACGACAATATTATTAATAATTTAAATAATCGTAACTTGATTGCAAATAATATTAAACAAATATTATTTAATTTATATTTTAAAATTTCTTAAGTCTTGATTCTCTCTTTTTAGACTCCAGATTTTTGATTATTTGTATTTATGTAATTATGTAATAGTAGCTGACGTTAATTAATGGTT
Organism: Aurinia saxatilis; assembly: GCA_900406295.1. Classification (NCBI taxonomy): domain Eukaryota; kingdom Viridiplantae; phylum Streptophyta; class Magnoliopsida; order Brassicales; family Brassicaceae; genus Aurinia; species Aurinia saxatilis. The sequence continues at coordinate 2,832 of OVAP01004762.1, read as the reverse complement.
TAGATAATAGTATGAGATAATGTTGCTAAAAGATTAAATGCTCTAGTTCATTTGTAAGGAATTTCTCTTAAGCCAATACTTAGAAAACATAACGAATAGCTTTTAATAAATATATATATATGGGGGCTTAACCACATATACCCATTATTTTATACCCTTCATCATATATACCCACCTCCTTTCTTTTAATCAAAACATTTAGGGAAAAGACTAGAATACCCTCCTTTCTTGCTACTTACAAAGATCTGTTTATGTCCCACGCGCCGTCAATTTTCTTCTTTTTCTTCTAAAAATTCCACACCTCCCGACATGAAGATTCTTCCGGCGAGTGAGATGGAATGTAGGATGAATGCTTTTGATATCTTCTCTGAATCTCGCCGGATTGTTCGGGGATGCGAGGAAGTACGATCGGGTGGAGAGGTTTGTGACGGATTTGAAGGCGGAGAAGCTGGAGGAGATTGCGGCAGCGGAGAATTTAACGGTGACGAAGAAGGAGGTTTGCATGATGAAGATCAAAGGGCAGAAGGGTGGTTGAGATAAATCGGTTAACCAGTGAGCTGGTTATGATTAAATTCAGGAAGAGGCAACAAACCGGTAGTGAACTCCGATCATCATCGTCGACATGAACACCAACCAATTGGTCACTGAAGAAAGTGAAGGTCGCGACTCACCACGGCTTCATCCCTCTCATCATCATCGTCGATATGGACTCCGATCCGAAACCCAAAGCTTATTAGCCATGTCCGATCCTCCAATTTCATCATTATCGAAGCCATATCCTCTCCGGTTTGGCTTCCTATCTCTATTCCTAGTCTTGGATTTGCCGAACCTTCTTTATATGTTTTCAGTAGCTACTCTCTGTGTGAAATCAGTTAGCTTCCTAAGGGAATTTATGATTTGAATTTATCTTCTTCTCTTGCATTGAAACCAGGGGTTAGATACAAATTCGTAATAATCAAATAGTCATCCTCTTAAGTGGTTAGATACAAGTGAGGTCGAGAATTGTAAACTTGAGCTTTCGGTATGAGATCTGATGATTTCCTTGTTTGATATTTGATGTTTGCAACTCATGTCTTAGTATCTTCAAGTTTCAATCCAGAAGAACAAGATGATGATGTCTCAAAAACACCATCTGCAACAGTATTGAATTTTTTTCTTTAGTTTCATCGTCTTGGATTTTATAATTTTGCTCAGTGTGATTTGTACTGGTTGTACAATATGAATCCTTATAAGCATCTTATAATTTTTCTTAGAAGTGCCTTAGAAATGTCTTATAAATGCCTTAGGAATTCCTTAAAAGTGGCTTATATATTTTTCTAAGGTGTTTCTAAGACATTTCTAAAAGACATAAAATTTCTTAGGTATATCTAAGTTATTTCTAAAGTATGTCTAAGGCAATTATAAGGTATTTCCAAGGCTTATAAATTTTTTAAGGTATTTCTAAGGCTTATAAAATTTCTAAAGCACTTATAAGGTATTTCTAAGATTTATAGAAAGCTTATATTATAAAAATTTATAAATGCCTATAATTGTTTATAATTTCTTTAAATTTCCGTATAATTTCTTTAGAATAGCCTTATAATTTTTAAATTATCTCTTAATTTTTTTTAGCTTAAATGTGTTTGTTTTGGTAGGTTTATGTAGGAGTTTGGTGTTCTTCATGTGGGTTGAATCATAATTTATAAAGTTTTGATATTTGTGATGGATATACTAAAGAGAGATCTTTTATATTGCGGACTGACTTTCAAAATGATTACAATGTTAAAAATGAGTAGAATATGATGAAGTTATGCTCTTTGTTAATTTTCCTTATAATTTCCTTGTAATTTGCATATAATTTCTTTATAATAACATTATACAATATCTTTCCAAATGCCACAATGAGTCTCTTTCTTGTAGCCGTTTTCATTGTTACGCTAGCATCCGTCGACTCTGCACTTTGCTACATATTGGTTTTAATCTTGAGGAAAGCCCCATGAAGTCATTTTTGTCTTAATTAGTTGATGTAGAAGGAACATATTTCATAACCTTTGTAATAGGTTTTCAACTTACAAGAATACATGAATATGTTCATTACTTGATTGAAATAAAAATCTGTTCAAGCATCTCATATTATTCGATAACGGAAACAGAACATACATATATATCTTTCCCACCAAATGGGGATGAACAATCAATAAGGTGCACAGAGAGTAAAACATCAATATGCATACCTTGACTTGTTCCATGGTGGAGCTACTTGAGAAAATCAGCATCATTGCGTATGGAGAGATACTGGTGGACTTGGTCGGTAGAGAGGGACCTTACAGTCTTGAAGACCTCTGAATATGCATACCTCAGATTTTTTTTTGGGTCTACATATGGTGCATGTGACAAATGCAGTGCAAACCACAAATGCATATGGTGCCTGTATTAAGCAACTCATAATGTAGCTTCAAAAAGCAACCTAAAATAACTACAAATTCCTCTAATTCACTTCAAAGTAGAGAGCTTTAATTGGGGAATCTTGAGGAACTAACGTAGCAGCAGCAAGAGCATGACCAAGCTCATCAACTGAAACAGTAACACCAGTAGAAACAAATACATAAACGACTCATGAAAGTGATAAACGCTGCAAAAAACACATTTAAAGTTATTAGCTTTAAAAGAACCTCTTCAAGCCAATTCCAGATCGACCCCTTACGCTAAGACACTGAAGCATCAATTAAATCAATAAGAACACTTACTTGCAACTCCCTTGAGCATTTTTCTCTTGGTCGTGGAGGTAGAAACTGATCCAATAACGTATCATTACTTTCTCCCGAAGCATCATCAGCTCTCTCATCGTCACTA
>OVAP01004761.1:0-14007 GCA_900406295.1 Aurinia saxatilis | reverse complement strand
TGACGATGGAATACACAAGGCATTCAAGCCAATTCAATCACAACTTCTCATATTGTATTCCATTTCACGGCGATCATTGTAACGATGATCATTAAGCTGGTCCCTATGTTGACGAGGGTAAGGATTGAAGCGTTGAGCCTTCTTTTCTTGGGAGGGCAAACGGTTTGTCCACACGGGGAGTATCGTCTAATCGTGCAGCGGTGTTACGGGTATCTCTATCCGTGGAACCAATAGGGTCTCTCCTTAATGCCGGACAATCTTTGTCATCGTGCGTGAGCATGTGGCATATTGTGTAGTGCTTGTTAAGGCGTTTATACATGAGATTTACCACCTTCTCCTGACCATTAGAGAATTCTAAAGTGGCTTGGAACCATCAATCAAAACACGCACTCTAGCTGAAGTAGGGGCGAGATATGAGTTTATGAAGGTTCCCAGTCCATTACCTATGCTTTCCACCATAGATTTAGTGATGATATGAAAAAGGGATGCCTTGTAGTTGGATCCAAAACGGAATCTGGGATGGGAAGCTTGGGTCGAGAGATGGTTCCCAACGTTGGATAATCACCATCCACCTTGCGAAGAAATACGGCCTGTTATCCAGCACCGATTTGAGATCTTCCTCAGTAGCAAAGCGGAATTGGAATAGACCATTACCGAGATCAGATCCATGGGGGCGGTTTGATACCTTCCAATAGTCGGAGAGGAACGGAATTAGTGACCACATACGTTGAAACCTTGGATTTGTTGCACGGCCGATCAAGGTGAGTTCGTGTTGCTTGATGAGTTCCGAGTTGTCGGCTTCTGGTACCTTGATCCGGAGAGTTGGTGGTGCATCTGGGTAAGGAAGGGCTGGAGCTTTCCCTTTTTCAGCATACGTTAGTCGTCTTGACATGATATGCGATGGAAACGTGTGTGATACGCTAAAAGATCAGAAGGCAGGAACCCTAAGAAAGAGTAGTTGGTGTGAGCAGAGGATCTTCACCCTGGAGGGTGAGAAAAAGATCTTTGAGTGCGTTAGTACACTCGAGAAGGTTGTGGGGGTGCGGCTGAAGGATCCGTGCTGTGAGATCTGGGTCGAGACGAGAAAGATCTGCCGTTAAACTTGGATGTGGTGTATCGCCTCCAAAATCGCCGCCAGAGCCATCTTGGGTTTCTGGAAATATGAACCAAACATCATATAAAGACACAAACCAAAAAGAAAACTTCATCATTACAATACCAGTAATGAATTGGCAGGAAGCAACTATTATGATGAGCACACAGAGAACCAACTAATCCAAGCATACCATGTAATAAGTCCTTTCCAGTATATAAGAAACATATAACAATAAGAAGAAAGACTAAAGAGAACCTAAGAGAAAAGATAGCACGCATTGGCAAACATAGGGTATGTAAGACGCAATACCGGTCCTCGGATGTACAATGCCTAAACCAAACAAAAAAAATGATGCCTTTTAACTATAATTTTTTTAATATAAAAAAATATATTTTTTTAAAAGGAAGAACTACATAAATCATCGATATATCACTCATGAAAAATAGTTCTTCTTGCTTTCTTTCCTGCAAAATCAGTTCATCAATTTTGAGTAATCTAGATTTATTTAGATTTTGCTTATAAATTTTATTTTCTATAATTAAATAATTAGTACATATAATAAAGGAAAATCAGACCACTACGAGATTAATAACACATGATTGTTTTTGGAAACAAAGTGTATCTATAATCGTTCATCAACTTTGAATAATCTAGATTTTTTTACATATTGTGTACAAATTTTTATTTTCTACAATTAATAATTAGTATATATAATAAAGAAAAATCAGATAACTATGAGATTAATAACCCATCATTGTTTTGGGAAAAAGAACTCATGATCTCTATGCCCCATTAACTTGTTTTTACAACTACACTTGAGGGATATATATATAAAAGTGCTGCCCTTAAAAGTTTATATTTTTGCTGTCTAAATCTTTTGCCTCTTATGCATTCCTTCAGACGTTTATGGATCTTTTATTCGGGGAGGTTTCTTCCCACAGATTCCTTGTCTTTGTTTTATGACTAAGGTTTTTGTAAAACGAAGTTTTGTAAGTATCAGGTTATGTCCTTTTACTCTCAGAAGCTTTCCACAGATTCCTTTTGTTTAATCTTTGGTTTTCTTAGCCTTTATAAATTAAATTTGGCAAAGCATGAACATCCCATTCGTTGTTTGATTGTATTTTACTTGGAAAAAAGATGGAGTTTACTGGAGAAGAAATTGATTACACTTTTGTGATTCAGAAAAGTGTGGTTTTATTGTTTTGTGTTGCTTTATCATGGAAAATGATAATATACATGTGCAACTTGTTGAATATCGAGAAAGATCCTATCAGGGTTTTGGTTACAGGTGCAGCAGGTAAAGTCTACCATATACTTAAAATTCATGTCTTCAAATTTCTGAAAACATTTTACTTGGGAAAAAAAAAACATTTTAATTGGATTAACCGGTTTACAAATTGGCTTCCTATTTTTTTCTTTGAAAAATTTAGTTCTTAAAACAAAATTAAAATGTTCATAAACAATGGGGTTGGATTCACTCTTAAGTATTTTGATTTGGTTCTTCGGTTACCTAATATTAGTGTGAATTATTTGTCATTTTTACCGATCTCAGCATTTTTGTCATTTGTGCCTAATATTAGTGTGAATTATTTATGAACAGGAAACATAGGATATGCAATAGCTCCAATGATTGCGAGAGGTATTATGCTAGGTCCAGACCAACCCATGATTCTGCATTTACTCGATATAGAACCAGCTTCAAAATCATTACAAGGTGTGAAAATGGAGCTTCAAGATGCAGCTTTTCCTCTTCTCAAAGGCGTGATCGCAACAACCGATGTTGCCGAAGCTTGTAAAGATGTGAACATAGCGATTATGATCGGAGGGTTCCCAAGAAAAGAAGGCATGGAAAGAAAAGAGGTGATGTCCAAAAATGTAATAATATATAAAGCTCAAGCGTCGGCTTTAGAGCGATATGCATCAGAGGATTGCAAGGTTCTTGTTGTAGCGAATCCTGCAAACACAAATGCTTTGATCTTGAAAGAGTTTGCGCCTTCAATCCCAGAAGAAAACATCACTTGCCTTACACGGCTCGACCATAATCGAGCTCAAGCTCTGCTGGCGGATAAGCTAAGTGTTCCTGTGAGCAGCGTGAAGAACGTGATCGTTTGGGGAAACCATTCTTCAACTCAATATCCAGACACCAATCACGCAACTGTCTCTACAAAATCTGGAGATCGACCGATAAAAGAACTTGTCACCGATCACAACTGGCTGAAGAATGAGTTTATTACAGAAGTTCAGCAACGTGGTGCAGCAGTTTTAAGAGCACGGAAACAGTCGAGTGCTTTATCTGCTGCTAGCGCGGCCTGTGACCATATCCATGACTGGATTCTTGGAACCCCTAAAGGAAATTGGGTTTCCATGGGTGTTTGTTCTGATGGATCTTACAGTATACCAGCGGGTTTGATTTACTCGTTTCCGGTTATCTGTGAGAAAGGGAGTTGGAAGATTGTTCAAGGGCTCAGTATAGATGGGTTTTCAAGGGAAAAAATGGATGACTCTGCGAGAGAGCTAGCTGAAGAGAAGACTTTAGCTTATTCCAGTCTTAATGTATAAGCCAAATGTTAAAGAAATCATGGCAGTCATGTTACAAAAAAATGTATAAAATGTAGCAAACAAATAAATCTGTGTTCCTATAATTCACGTATAAAAAATGAGAAAGTTACATACTAAACGCTGAGGTTCACTGATGCATTTAATTGAAGTCTCTGAAATCTTGTGGACAGGAAAAGAAAAAAAAAAAATACAATTCTCTACCTGCGAGAGTATCTCCAAATGCTGAAAACAAGAACAGCTAAACCGGCAATACCTACCAAAATCTGATAACCAAAAGAGAACTTATCTATCAGTGATTGATTTGTTACAGTTACGGAAACAAGACAACGCAAAAAGATGAGCTAACCTTGGTGTCGCGGATGTAGGGGGTCTTGGGCCGTGAAGCAAAGATAGAGGAAAGAAATCCAAAACGTGATCTCTGTGGCATGAGAATCACAGCAGTGTACTGTTTCTTGCATGGGTGAGGAAGAATCCGCTGTAATGCAGCTTGGGCTGTTTGTGGTGCAAGTGACTCTCTTATTTTCAACCGCCCATCTTCCAAAGTCTACAAACCACAGAAAATATTATATCTCCCTTTTCATAGGACAGCTGATGAAGAACGACAGAACTATTGACAGAAAGTTTTTTTAAAAATTTATTAACCGACCTTGCAAGAGGCACCCAAATCGCCAGAGTAGACCCTTGACTGGTATCCGCGTAGAATCCTGTCTAACCAGTAATAGTTTTCCTAAACAAGAGGCGACAAAAATCCATTTTATTTCTGCTGCAAAATAGGATTTTTGGTGGTTTGGGACTGAATAGTAAGGTAATAAAAACCTGCAGGCCGTTTTCGTGAGCTCTTTGCTCAATTTCAAGGATGGCTGAAATGTCTTCCTGTGAAGGGCCTTCCTCTTGAAGCCGTACAATTTCTTCCAAAGCTAGATCAACCTGAATAGGACGCGGAGGTGGCTTTGGTGACCAAAAGACAGCCAGTGGGATAGAGAAACCATTATAGGATCTTGTGAAAACAATGACATACCAGTTTAGAAGAGATTTCTGGATCACAGGAAAAGTTCACACTGATGTCACCTCGCAAATCTGCAGTTCTAGAAGGTTTATTCCCACCAAGAAACACTGAGACCTCAGCGGAATATATCTGCTTAATGGAAAAGTTAGGTAACTAAAGGTTTGGTGTGATGATCATCATGGAAAACTGACACGAAGGGAAGAATATACCTGTCCATGCGTGAACCTGAGAAACTGGATTATCTTGGTCTCTAGAAGTTTTCCTAAAAAGCCAATACAGTGGATTTCTTCGATCTATGAAGCAATATATTTAGACATCTTCTTAGCAAAGACAAGAAAAGAAGGTTATTAACGTGGGATATGATTCAGATGATTAAGTAGAGTCACTTACCATTGTTCCGTTAGTTAATTGCACAGGAAAGCATAACTGGACTGAGCACTGGGCTTCCACCATTGGACTTCGTACAAATTCTCTGTAATATTCACGCATCTAGAGTCAATATGGAATTCTCAAGGGAATTATGGAGGAACGTTTATATAAAAATATGGCAACCTTCTAACGAGAGACAATTGTTTAGAATTTATTTTTCAATAATTGGATTGTGATTTAACTGCAAGCCTGTGCCAAAATGTCTATCAAGATTTTGATAAACAATCTAATTGTATAAAGTGGTGAAATGGTGAAATTGAAGCAAAGATGTATTGTGCTATCAGCTAAACTAATGACAAGATTAACATAAAGCTGACCTTGTTATTTTTGTAGGGAAAGTGAATGGTAATCCCTTGAGGTCATCACGGTTAAATTTGAGCACCGGTTGTGGAGGCTTAGGTATTCCACCCTGCATGGAGGGATTACAAGAATGCAGTCATTTCCAAGCTTACGTTTCTGAATCAGAACTGACGTGATCCAACTTACCAAGTACTGAAGAATTAGAGGAAGCGCAATACTTGGATCAAGGTTCCCTACAATCACAACTGTGAAAGTTGATGGATCCCTAAAGCAACTGTTGAAGTATTCACAAGCTTTCAGTGGATCCACTTTTCTGAGTTCACTTATTCGAATAGGCTACACATCAGAAACTAGAGTTAGAAACAGTTGGGTGTCCAGCAAGAATCATTAGTCATATAGATAAAAGAAGATATCATACCCTAAAGAAATAAGAGTTTCCATAATTGAGCTCCTTCACCCTGTTAGAGAAGACAGTGTAAGGGTCTCTTTCACGAGCACGGACTGCTTCTTCTGCCATTTGCATCACTATTCCAACCTCTTCTTCTTGTGGCATCACGTTTGTAGTAAAAAGTTGATATACAAGCTGGAAAGATGTATTAACAAGTTCAAATTTAAGGCCAAAATAATGCCAGTTCAATCTAAAGAGAGTCAAACGCTGTTAGAGGGAAAGATGAAAGCAAGCACAACATTTCATCGACGGGCATATATATGTTTTTCAATACGCTTAATTTTCTATGTTAACAAAGTTAAAAAACACCTAAGTGCCAATCAGAGAGGTAGTGGTTACTGTAGTCTACTGCTGTTTTGCAGCAAAACATGTTAGATATGTCTGAGAAAGGAACTTGGAAAACGAATGTTTATTTGCAGGAGGACGAAGGCACACCTGTAAAGCAGTTTCAAGGTCCGTGGGTGAGCAATCACAAGAAAAAGTTCTCATATACGGCCCGAGTCTTGCGCTAACTTCAACTCTCTTACCAGCAAGCATATCCATAAGCACTGATGGCTTATAACCAAACATACCAATCTCACCAGCAATTGTTGATCCCATTGAACATGAAATGTAATCACTCTCAGGGAGTTCAGATAGTCCTCCATATGAGAACCCTGTAAAAAGAACCTGTACAAAGAATCAAAGCATAATCATAAATTTACTGAACAGTAAGTTTTACGAGAAGCTCAGAGTTTTATCTATTGCCACTATGCACAGACATACACATACACACCATGTAGTCCAAGCTAGCTGTCATTTAATAAATCACCTGATCGTCCAAGAAGTCTGTGGACTTGTAGCAAACTTGCATTCCATTTGATAACTTTATCTCTGTAACCCCAACTTCTGGATATTCGAGCTGGTGAATAATATCCCTTCATTCAGCATAAGTCAAGGATGACATATCAGAAGTGAAAAATACACACACGTCAATCAGTTCTGTCTATTTTAGGTTAGCAACAAATAACTTAGTTCAGTAAAAGACTTAGAGATGGGGGTCTTGTTCAGCTTCTCTAAGAACAAAAGCGTACAGTTTTAGGACCTATATTCGCCACCTAGACAGATCCGAAGGCTAAAATCAATTAAAAAAAACTGCAAAGATGCTATTACGTGTGGGTGACCTTGGTTATCATATGTCAGCAAACCTATAGTTATGTTCAAAGCTTACCCTGGAGCTGGCTTTTCACTGACAACTTCTTCTGGAATCTTTTCTTCATCCCATGGAGCAATTCTTCTTTCTTCCTCAAGACTATTAACCTTTGAGACAACATTTTTCATGTCATCAATTGTCGCGGCAGATTTAGGTTCCATTGTCTTGATCACACAACCGCATGATGTTCTTAACTTTTCAGCGTATACGGATACATCTGAAGCTGATATTTCTGCATCGGAGAGGAACGAATGTTATTTATACGAGTGGCATAATGCAAAATTGAACTAAGGTTACATAGTAAGCAGGCTGCATGTTCTCACGGGGTAGAAGAGTCTTCTGAAGTTGCGCCTCGTATTCGATCCCAATAACAGGTTCCTTGTGCAGGAAATGCTGCAAGATAAACACAAATATAAAAAAGATTTTTGCAGAGGGGAAAGACAGAGAGCTGGATATTATAATTCATCTGACTTTACCTGTATATATTCATCCCGCAAGCTAGTTGACTGGACTTGATCACGTTCCAGAAAAGCAGATTCAATCTCTGACATCATGAGAGCCCGAACAACAGATATTTCTCGATCTGAGAACCCGTGAAGGCGCACCCTAGCAACCTAAACCACAGGAGAATGAGGAGGAGAAAATGACACAGACTTGGAGAGAGTGAGAATAGATAAGCGACCTCGAGAAGCATAGACTCTAGGGATGCCAGAGTTCCTTTCTCTTTACAAGAAGAACTCATTATATAGGCCTTCAATGGGCTCACCAGGACATCAGCAGCAACGGAACACGCAAAAAATGGGGGGTCCTTTCTACGAGATATTTTGAAGAGTCTCTGGTTAAGAGCATGTAGAAACATTGATTCTGCAAGCATATCCTTATAATCTTTCACCGTCTTCAGATCACTTACTGGCATCTTATAGCTAATCATTACTGCCGACTACAAGCCAAGACCGGGAGATGAGCTTAGGAGTTTAGAAATCTGACATCAGGATAATACTAGAAGAAGTTAAGGTTGTTATATTTGACTAACCCCAGCTGCCTCTGACTCAACAAAGCAAGAAAATCGTGTCTCTTCATGAGAAGGAACAGGAAAGATGGGTATTTCTGGAGGCTCGCTACTTGATCTCTTATCCTCAAAGTGTGTCTTGATCAAATCAACGACAGTCTAGAAAACAAGTCAGGAAGGATTACCAACAATGTCTGACTGTTACACATAATCATAAATGCTTGAGTAGCCAGGAGCAAGAGTAATATCACAGTCATGATACAGAATAGTACTACCTTTGTATCTGGAAAATCTCCAACAGCCACAACTGCCATATTACATAAATGATACCACTTCTGGTAAAATTGCTTCACAGTTGCAGCAGGAACCGACCGAATCACTTTCTCCAGCCCAATAGGTAAACGTTCAGCATACTGCAGTCAAATGAAAGTCTTTTAACAGCACACTGGAACCTCTATTAAACAGGACAAATGACTAACAAAAAACCTCAACTAACCTTTGAGCCTTCCATCATCAGCTGCCAATGCGCATCTTGCATCCTTCCAGTAGCATTTCGGTTCCCTCGATACTCTTCCATAACAGCCCCTCTTTCTTTGTCCAAATCCTCCTTTGAGACTCGAATCTAAAAAAAATCAATGTACAGATTTCCTACAGACAAAATAAATAAAAAACAAAAAAAAGGATTAGACAGAAGAGAGACATTACCTCGGAGCTGAATTCCGCTAAAATGGAAATAGCCTGAGATAGCAATTCAGGCCTATCAACTGGGACAAACAACTCATATATGGTCTCATCGGCTGTAGTCATTGCGTTTTGACAAGGTCCAAACTCTGCTCCAATGCTCTCTAAAAACTTGACAATATCATGATTTGTATATCTCGTTGTAGCACTAAACGCAAGGTGCTCTACAATATGAGCAACTCCACGCTGATCTTCCTCTTCCAAAACTGAACTGCCAATAAACCAAAAGGTGTGTCAGCAACAGATTGTATGATTCATCTAAACTTCATCCGAATTCAATATAACTATAAAACAAGATCGTCATACACTAGGAATATATTCATGCATGTCACAAATCTGTTTGTAAAACGTCACTGATCACATCAAAATTGGATCAACACAGCAAAATGAACAGACTAATCATCAATTCGATTCATAGATTGTAATCCTAAACTCAATTTACAGTGATCTCAATTCACGAACAAAGTACAAAATCAAAACGAAGATTGTACACCAAAATCGAAAGAAGAAGAAGAAGAGCTACCCGACTTTAACGGCAAGAGCTAGTGCAGCTCTCATTCTAGGTTTGGAGTTTCGACGAACATAGTAGACGAGACCATTGTCGAGTCTTCCATAATCAGCACCGAAAGGCTCAGGCTCGTTTCCGAGTTCCTTCTCCATGTCGATGCTCATCATCTTCAGTGACCTAAATCCCTGTTTCCTCAGCACCTTCGACCCCTCTCCTGCTATCAAATCCATCTCTCTCTCTAACAGGGAAGCTTTTCTTCTCTGTGAAATCCAATTCGTTTTCTCAAACAAATTCTTTCTTCTTTTGGGAGACTGCAGAGTCCCACCTTCGAGATTTGTTCTTTTTTATGTTTTTCCCCTTTACAACTATCTTTTCCGGTACGGCCGAACCAACCGTTGTTTTCTTTTACCCGATTTCCGGTTCTTGTTTACTTATTTCCGGTAATCGATTCAACTATCAAATTCAGAATTGGCACCAAAATCTTTGATTGTCGATGTAAATTACTAAATACTACCAATAACCCGCCCAATCGCTACTCAACCGAAATCACATTAGTTTACTCAATCTCCATAACAGTGTGCTACAAAACGATCACAACATGTTTAAGAGTTCACTCAACAAAAAGGCTTTTAGAGTTTTATTCGAATCAGACATTTGCCTTCGGGCAGATCTTTGAGACTTTCTCAGCGACCAACTTGATCTCTCTGATCCTTTCCTCAACCAATTGCTTCAGCTGCTCCTCTTGATCCGGTTTGTTTTCATCAACTTGAACATTGGTATTGGTTTCTTCTCCATTGAGGGACTTGAAAACCACAAACGAGGCCGAAGCCTCGTACCTGCTTGGAACTTCCACCACTTGTTTCTTTGGAGTTTCTGAATCTTTTCCTAGGATGTCGGTCCTCACATGGTTCGTGATGACTGATGTGTAATCTTCCATGTACTTGTCGATAGGATCAAGAGCGAGATATATCAAGATCTCCCAGCATTTGAGAAACTGTTTCCTGTTGATCTTCAGAGTTTCACGCACTTTCTCGATTGCATCCAGAGGAGGAGTGAAACGAGGTATCTCAGATTTCTTGGATAGCTTTCCTTGTGTGAGAGTCTTGACAGCTGAGTCAATGGCTGGTTTGATTGGATCGAAAGCGCGCAAGCGGTTTATGTCTATGCAAGTGCGAATGTGTTGGAACTTTTCCGAAGGTTCTTCCACTGTCAAGTCGTAAACATTTTCTGCTATGGCCACATTATTTATTACCTCCATGAGATAGCTTCCTAGTCCTTTTCCTTGGAAACACGGTACAACCAAGATCTGAATACAAAACAAAGAATCATCATAAACAGTCAAATCAAAACTATTGCAAGAAGAATTGAGACCACGGCGTTATAGATCATACCTGGCTGAGTCGCATCCGCAACCTGTCAGGATAACGGTAGAATTTATAAATTGCAGTGAATCCCACAATTTGATACAGAGGTTCCTCCTTCTCCCCTGTCTTTTGAATTAAAAGATATAAATGCCAGTCAGGATCAGTGACATCTATTGGGCTGCTGCCTGATCAAAAGAATGGACCAATGTCTTGTTAGTATGAGATTAAAAACACAATCTGTCTGAAAAGTGCAAGGGTGGGTGGGTGACTGATTACCATCGACAAAGAGAAGAACAAGCGGAACCAATCGGCTATAGAGGAGTCCAGCATTTGGAGAATCAATTCCCATCCGCACAACCTGAGGAAAGTCGACCATTATATGTTTTTTCTTAAACAATGCTACACTGCTGAAATAAAAGCATTTTAAATTAAACTGCTCCTTAAGATTATAAGTAACATGCAACATCTAACGCTAAAACTACCTGTAGATCTGACGAAGCCACTTCAGCACTATTGCTGATTCCACCTGTCACACCAGAATGAATTACCTCTCCGTTTGAGACCATATTCCTAAAAGAATCAATGACAAAGTTAAAGAACTATAGACAGAGATTACAAAGACAAACATATCTTGAGAAATACATGCATAAGTTGGAGGAAGTATGAAAGCATCCAATAGGTGTGCACCTGATAAAATCTCTCTCTGCCGAAAAGGTTTGCAGGAATTCATCCTTGTTCTCAACAATGGTCTCACCAAATATGTCCTGGGTGAAATGGAGTCGTCAATAAGAAAAAGATAACAAAATGGCATCAGATAAAATGAGACATGGAAGTTGATAGTACCTTTAAAGCCTTTTTGATGTCTGTGACGCCTTTGTCTCCCTTGAAACAAGATAACAGGAATGCTCCAAGTTAAATTTCACTCTAGAAAAACAATATATCTGAAAGGATCTGAACACTTACATTGATTGTGTTCTGGTATGTAACATCAACATATGAATGTAGTGAGATGATATTGATCCATACATTAATCTGAAATACATGAAATTGACAGCGAGATGACGTGAGATCAGAGACATAACAAGAATATTATCTCAAGGTCGAACCATATTACCTTCAAGCCCTGGTAACCATATATCTTGCCATCCTCTCCGTCAAAGAAATCGTTCAAGTCAACTGGCTTCACACACAGAGTCTCGGGGGCATCTACTTCCTCTTTGCTGGAAACTAGAATATAACACAAACGAAAAGAGACGTCAAAACTATGTCACAACAACCTAACAAACTTTATGTGAAAACTAGTATGACTCATTGAAGAAAGAGAGCACACAAAATCAACAGAACCTCAGTATACATATCTGCTCTGCATGTTCAACAAATGAGAACAACCCTTTGCTAGGAATTATGACAAAAAGCAAGAACTAAGCCGCAGACTTCAAATGTCGAATTCGTCTCACAGTTTCTACCAACATACGAATTGCACTCAAAATTGCCGGAACATGGAAGTTAAAACATCTAATTGCACCAAAAAGTTGAAAGCAGGAAACGTAACCCTAATTGCGAAAATAAAATCCCCAATCTAGATTTTAACTAGAATACGCACCGAGATAAACTTTGATGCACTCGTTAGGCTCCACAGCAGTATCTGTTCACAGAAAAATCACAAAATTAAAGAGAAATCACGATATCCGAGCTACGGAAGTGGTAAAATCGCGACCGCAGGAAAACAAAAAAGACCATAAATCGGAGAAGAAATGGCTCACCGGTGACGCGACGACGCTTCTTAGGCTCGGTATCTGGAACGGCGGTGGAGTGGTGCTTCTGAACCATGGTTTCTCCGGCGATTTGTGAGGGCGGGAAGAGAGTGAGACAAAGGCGGGAAAATTGGGAGGGTTAAGAGAAATGTAGAGAGCGAAACTGAGAGTTAAGCTTTAGGGCTCTTCTTATGCTACATTTATCTCTCGCGAGTAGACCGGATACAGAAATAGACACCACATGATCTGCACGTGACATCTGTAAAATCTATCGTGAAGCCCATTGAGTAATCGGCCCAAATTTAAATGTAATCCAATCTATAACGTCTTTATTCCGTTTACATCGATGTGGGCGTTTGGTCTAGTGGTATGATTCTCGCTTTGGGTGCGAGAGGTCCCGAGTTCGATTCTCGGAACGCCCCATAGTTATTTTGTAATTTCCTTCTCTTTTTTGCTAATTGTTCAATAAATGTTCTACATTTTTCATAAAAGTCTATAATTTTTAAAAAACGTGTGATATTTTATCCCCGCGGTTTGAAAAGTAAGCCTGTGTTGGAGATGTGACTAACTTGGAGACAAATCCATCTTTAGATTCTTTAACAAAAGGTCAACTTTGTTCGGTCTAGTGCACCATGGCAGAAGTAATCCCAATGTACAATATGAGAGAGAAAACATAATTATAAGAAAATATAAGGTGAAGGTTTGTTGAAGGTTCATGGAAGTACACTGTACACATGTACATCTTGGATCATGAAAACATTGCATTCCACCAATAGACATCTCGGATCCAATCGTGCATTCTGAAATCCATCAGTCGATTATTTATGAGATCCACCAACACGTGTGATTCTCCCCCAAAATGAAATATAATCGTTCTCTTCTATTTCTTAAAAAAATAAAAATATCCCAATATTTAAAAAATACAAACTGCATTTAGTCAAAATCATAATTTTAAAAATAAATAATAGAGCAAGAAATACCGTGTCTTTGTTTTTTCTTTTTGAAATTGAGTGTTTTTGTTTTCAAATCGATTATTTGGAGTTAATGAAGATTACANAACTTGAGGGGGAGTATTGTGATAAGGATATTTTCCTATCCTTCATATTTCCTTGTCTATGTATATTATTGAGTTTCCTTATTGTATAGGGTTTAGGGTTCTCTTGTAAACTATATATTCTTTGTTAATAAGAAACACAACTTCTTCCGCTACTTTGACATGGTATCAGAGCAGGGTGTTAAACCCTAATTTCTCTTGCTTGTACGCCGTTTCTTAGTTTGCTTTCTACGCAAGCTTCGTCTTATTTCTTTCTTTGTTTCTCAAACTACGTCTCTGTTTCTCAACCATCAAAAGGAGAAGAAACAACTCATCATCTTCTTGTCTTCTTCTTCTCTTGTTGTCTTATTTTCTCTCGGTGTATCAACTTTGCAATCCGGTCACGCAAAGTTCTCATCTGTCTTTGCAATCCCCTGTTTTTCCCTTGTTTTCAAGTAACTCATCTGTCTTAAACTTCCTCCACTTCCTCCATGGGTATTGACGGAGATAAACCCTAGGCTGTGGTTGGTCGTGAAGTAACTATCCTGTCCGATTACTACTTGCCTCC